>RJWJ010048704.1:0-10491 GCA_004363605.1 Indri indri | reverse complement strand
CAAACCCTGAACATCAGCAGTGCTCGTACTTCTCTTTTTTGGGGGTTGTGAAGGGAGGGTGGGGTGCTGCACAGAATAACAATTTTCAGCATAGGAAAATCCCCAATTCACAGGCTGACACCTGCTTTATCTGTTCTCCTCCCAACCAAGTTAAATAATCACTAACAGCTCCTTATGAAATATCCTCTGCAGGTTCACAGAGATTAAAGGAATGACCAGCAAGAAACCGTGGAGTGTTAGGGTATGGGGCGGGGAGGGCCTGGGAAGGGGGTTGACTCCTGGAAGAGGGAACAACAGGCTCCAAGGAAAGGAAGCTTCATGAAAGAGCATGGCGTGTGCGGAGGACCCGGGCATCTGGAATATTCACCAGTGTGTGTCGTTCAGGGGCTGGGGGAAGATAAGGACATACAGAAATACCAGTATCCACACCAACACAAAGAGAAATGGGATCAACTGGAAAAGTCCCATTTCAAAATTTAAAGTAAGATTTCAAAATGGAAAATGCCTTCCTAGATTATGGAAATTTATGGAAACGCTTCCTCACCCTGCTCCTAACCTTTTTACAGGTACCAATCATGAAACAGTTCAGCTTCAGATCTCTTTTAAGAACCAGCTGGCTACCAGATATCTTCACTTGCAGGCTTTTTCTTTTTTTTTTTTCAAATCTAGCATCTCCTTTCTAAGTGATGCACTATGCTTAGAGCTGGCAGAGCCAAAGCCTGTCATTCTTAAAACATGCAGAGAATAATTCAGCGCCTTTTTTGTGATCACAGAGAATGCAATTAATACTTTGGCTGCCTTGGTATGTAGACCAAACCTTCTGCCACAGTGTTTTGCGGTGCTGTTGTCCAGGGCAGCTCTGCCAATCTTTTCATTCCAACAGAAACGATGGCAGACTTCTCAGCGCTAAGCAAAGTATAATGAGGCGGAAGATGTGGCTGGAACCCTCAGTGAGGGAATGTGCTCCTGGGACGATTCTCCACAAAATACAAAGCTATTCCAAGATCCAACGGTTTTTGTCCCCCTGCGTTTAGGGAAACCAATTAAAATAAAATCTTTAAAGAAGTAAAATTGGTTAAATTCTTATATTATTCATCTATGGCCCCAAAGCTTTTTTAATTCATAGGAAGTATAAGGCAGAGCAAATAGTTCTCGACAGAGAACAAGCAGGGATTTGCTGAGGCGTATGTTCAGTGGGGGCCTTACTACCTGTGTAGCACTAGACTCTGAAGATGGGAGATAATTCACGGAGAGTGTAGGGATAAGAACAGAGAGAACCAAGAAAGACAGGTGGGTATAAATGTTTTTAGGTATTACACTATAATATGTGTGTATTGATGCTAGTTGTAAAGAAATCCTAGACCCAACCTGGGTCTCAGTCAGGCCCAGAGAATGGTCCAGGCCAATGATCTCCTTTGATGTACGTAGATCTCAGTGCCCCCAAGAACAAGAGGCAACACAAAGAGCAGCAGTAAGAACCAAAACCTCTGCATGGTAACTGATAGCTTATTAATATTATTTTTGCTGATTCTCTGGCCTTCAAAACTCATAGGTTCACAAAATGAGAGAGACCCTTCAACTCAACTCCCTCCTCTGCAGAGGAAGAAACAGAGGCTCAGAAAAGTATGTGATGTGCCCAAACGGTAAGTTCCTGGCGGGGCCTGGAGGCTACAACCCCAGGTCCTTGTCCTAAGTACCCTCAACCCCTACACAGGTCTCCACTGCCGTGTGGACCTCCTGTTCTTGGCCTTGATTATTTCTCTCTTCTTCCCTGGAAATGCACCTCCCTGTCCCTTGTCCTAAGCCATGCCCCGTACTGGGTGACCTCCTGGATCTGACTTTTTGCCTCTTTGGTCCAGGGTACCTGCCTCGTCCTTCCATGCCATCAATGACTGAAACTCAATCCAGGACTGGCTGACAGGTGGGGCCCACTGACCTTGATTCAAACTGCCTGGAATTTGGTATGATGGTAGCTGACTCCCAATAGAAGAAAACACCCCCTTGTCGGGATGATACGCCTGCTACTTGGACCCTGCCCTTCCCCTGATAGGCCTGAAAACTCAACAGGAGTCATACCTTTACACTGAAAATTGGCTATAACTTTTAACTAATGTGTTATATTAGCCAGCTGCAGGACACGTTTGTGCACATATATACACACATGCACACGTAAGCACTTCTAAATGGACTGTGTTCTACTATTTCTGGTATAGAAATAAAAGTAAGTATTTCCATGGGTAAATTTCAGTATATTTCCAACAGGCATTGGAATAGAAGTTGAAAGGCTGAAGTCTGATTCCCAACCCAGCTCTAACTGTGCAGGCTGGCAAGAGTTGGAGACTACTGATGTTCTGCTCCCAGCTCTCGCTCTTAGAGCAGGCTGGCAAGAGTGAGCTCTTATACTTCCTTATACTCACCTGTAAAGGTCTGCTGAGGCTTCCCCTGCCCACTACAGCGGACTGACAATGGAAGCCACAAGAACCCGGACATGGATGCACTTTGAAAAGGGTTATACAACTGTACCCTACCTGTGGCAAAAAGAAAGGTCTTTCTACCCTCCTGTATAACAATATCCAAATATGGGAGCACAAAGGTGACCACATTGTGCAATAAATGGTTAGCGGCCTAGATGGGTGCTGTCTAATAGCAATATAATGGGAGCCACGCATGTAATTTTAAATATTCTAGTGGTCACATGTAACTTATTTTATTTCAACTATCGTTTCAACACGTAATTAATATAAAAATTACTGAAGAAAAATTTTGCATTCATTTTTTCATACTAAGTTTTCGAAAGCTGATGTATATTTTACCGTCCAATCATATCTCAACTCAGATGAGCCAAACTTCACGTGCCCAATAGCCACAGGTGGCTACCATCCTGGAGAGTGCAAGAGTAGATTTTAGACTCAGTGTTATGGTGTCACTCTTTGGTGGCACACAGTGGCCTTTCTTCAGTGCCTAGCACAGTGCCCTGTAGCAACTAAATGCGCAATGAATATGCATGGGATGAATAAATGTTTGGATACATACTGTGCTCACGAAAAATCTATGGGATAAGTGCAGGAATAAAGGACTCTGCAAAAGCATTCGTCTCTGTTGACCTTTTCCTGTTTCCAGAACACGGAAGTCTTGGCTTGCGGGCTGCCTAAGGGAAAGCTGCCACCAGTGATGAAATTCCAGGCGTGGTGTCTATTGACGGTGTGAGCTGTTCCTTCGCAAGCCGTCTTTAACCTGCCTCACTGCAGACTTGCCCCGCTTCTAAAGTGGCTGCTTCTAAAAGCCCAGGGACACTGCTGAAAACAGATGAGCACGTGTCCCTGGGATCCGTATTCCTGTGAAATCATTTGCATTCTGTTAGGCAAATTTGCATAATATTGGAGCCAAGAGAGCTTGGCTGGGTTTCCAGGCTGTGCTCTCTCTCCGTGCTGCTATGGCCACCGCTGTTTATCACCGTTTACCAGGGTGGTCGAGCAAGGCACACCCTCCAATTAAAACCAGCTTAAAAATGGAATCTCTTCCCTATACTGACATGAAAATCAGGGCCTCTAGGGTAAACCAGTGAAGGAACTCTGAGACATAATCTGGCTGCTGCATCCTTTGTTATGACAACAGTTTATTTTACGTGACTCTGACCTGTGGCATGAAAACACAGCTTCAGTCGAGGTTGTAATGACCCATGACGGCACACACACCTGAGTGCCGAGGAGCTCAGGTTCCGGCCCGTGGGCCGTGTGGGAAACCAAACTCGGCAGCCTTCATTCCAGAAAGCCATGGGCTTCCATTCCCACAGCCACGTTTCCCCTGAAGGATCTCTCCTCCTTTTGGCCAGGTATGTGGAGGGCAAACTCTCCAGGTAGGGTGCAAATAACTGCCTCTAGATGCACTCTCATCTCTCTTCCCACGGACCAAGGGACAAGCGAGTCAAATTACAGTGAGGCCCAACCTACGATGGCAAGAGAACAAGGTACATCACCCAACGGAGAGGCCAAGGGTGGAAGGGAAGACACAGAGAAGACACTTTGACGCTGTTTTACATTTTGTTATTTCTGTTTCAACTGCCTATCTCTTTCTAGGACTATTCCCCAGACAAATTCCATTTTCATTACAAAACTGGTTTCTCATGCCAGGGAAAAAGGCTGTGGCACTGTTATCACTGCCATTGTTATTTCTGCTAAGGTCATCTCAGATGGCATGTCTACGTGAGATAAATGGCTTCCTAAACAGGCTTCTCTGCATCCGGCCACTGCTTATGTTTGCCCCGAGTCATCACTTCTGGGGCCTTGATAGAAGCAGCTTCCTGGCAGCTCCAAGAGCAGAGCAGCAGCAGAGCAATGTAAGTAAGAGCACCATGTGCTCTGAGACTGCCCGGGTTCAAATCCCAGCTCAACCACCGAAGCAGCTACAATCAGTCGCCTCTCCAAGCCTCAGTGTCCCCATCTGCAAGACAAGGATAAAAATCGCACCGACCTCCCCTGACCGTTGTAAGAAAGAAGTGTGTTAATAGAGATAGAATGCTTAGAAAGTGTCAGGCACAGGGTACACACCATATAAACCTTGGCTTTGTCATTGTCATGAGCGTAACCACGGTGTCCCTTTAACACTTGCTAGTACTGCTTGTGACGTCAACCTAGCCAGCTGTCGGTTCATTCATTCATTCAGTCGGTATTTACTGAGAGCCTCCTGGGTGCTTGCCTTGTGCTAGGCACTGAGTATTTAGTGATGATCGAATCATATCCACATTCCTCAACTCCTGCCCAGAGCCTTGTTGGATCTACCTTAGATATGCCTGTTTAGGTCGTCCCACCCTGGCTGTTCCTACTGCCAGGCCTTGGGGCAGCTGCTCAGCACCTTTTCTCGGACACCTGCCCCTACCTTCCCAACTGGCCTCGCCGCCGCCCTCTCTACCGCCACCACGCTGCTGCCAGCAGTATCTTCCTCAACAAAAAATATGGTCTTTTTCCTGCTAGAAACCTTTGCTGGCTTTGCACTGCAGCAACGACCAGATCTACACTCCTCAGTGTGGCACCCAGTGCCTTGGTAAGTGAGCCTCAGCTATCCTCCCAGCTGCATCTCCTTCCATTCCACCCCCAAACCCCTACCTTCTAGTCACTCGGACCTTTTTGCCATTCCCAAGCTTGTCGGGCTTCTCAGTTACCCTGTTTATTTGCATATGGGACACTTTCACATTCTCTGCAAGAGCAAGCTTGCTTGCTTGCTTTTTTTTCTTTATTAGTAACAAGCTCTTACTTATCCTTCAAGACCCAGGCCAAACAACACCTTCTCCATGACACCATCCTTAACTTTCCCAGGAAAAAACTCCCTGGACGGTGACATATCTGTTCGTGTGTCTGTTTCCCAGGGGCCTGCCCTCCCCAGGCCAGAGATCATGTCCAGAGACCTAATGGGCACAGAGAATGCTGAGCAAACAAATGACGTTTTATTGTACAGTGGTTTCAAAATGAAGGCACGAGGCCGACGCTCAGAGT
This sequence comes from Indri indri, assembly GCA_004363605.1. NCBI lineage: Eukaryota > Metazoa > Chordata > Mammalia > Primates > Indriidae > Indri > Indri indri. Next base: position 5,002 of record RJWJ010048704.1, on the reverse strand, counting down.
TAAGGCTGCAGAGCAGCTCCTCCCACGAGCCCCTCCACGCGTGATGCGGCAGGGCAGGCGGCTATTCCGAATGCGTGCACGATTGAGTTTACGCACAGGCAGAATGGCCTAGATACAGCGATGCAGCCAGAACTCCCCCAGAAATGACAACCATGTTCACTTGAGTCAAGGTCCTACTAATTCTCTACTCTAGAAGGTGAAGCGGGAGAAGAAAAAGAACGTAAGAGGTAAGCAAATGCCATTTTAGTTCTCTTAGTCTATTTAATTTGTTTTTGTTTTTACATGGCTATTGCTTGCTTCTTCTCACTGTATTCTGGAATGAATCATTTCACGTAAGTAAATTTTTCAGATGACTGAAGCCTAAACGTTTAAAAAATTTTAACCATTTGGAATGGAGCTATTTCTGCAACTTATTACCCACTTTCCCTGAACTCTTCAACTGTTCCTAGGGAACATAACCCCGTCTTGCTGACTCAGCTGCAGCATTAGGGATAGCTGAGATGGTCTTGTGGTACACCCCAGCGAGACCCTCAAGAGCTGTTGAGATCTTCATGACTGTCTGTCGGCGCAGAAGGGCCTCAGAGGGCTGCGCTTTTTAGCGCCTGGGCTGATACTAACAGCATTTTTGTCTTCTTCCTTGCTGTCAGACTCTAAAATAATGTTTCAAATAATTTGCAGGCCTCCATTACCCCCACTGCCCCCACAACTCAGTTCTAATGTAATGTATCTGCTATTTTTACTGGCTGGGGGAAAAATGATAACCCATCTTGTGAGATAAAAGCAAACTGGATGGAATATTCAGCCTTAAAAAGGAATACATGCTGACACATGCTACAACATGGACGAACTTTGAAAATATGTTAAATAAAATAAGCTAGGCCACAAAAGGACAAATACTGTTGATTCCACTCATAGGAGGTACCTAAGAAAAGTCAAATTTATACAGACAGACAGTAGAATAGTGGTTACCCAGGACCGGAGGGGGAAAAATGGGGAAGTTTTTGCTTAATGGGTAGAGTTTCGATTTGGGATAATGAAAAGGTTCTGGAAATGGATGGTGGTTATGGTTGCCTAACAATGTGAATGTGCTTAATGTCACTGAATTGTACACTTAAAAATGCAAGGCACAGTGGCTCGTGCCTGTAACCCCAGCACTTTGGGAGGCTGAGGTGGGAGGATTGCTTGAGGCCAGGAGTTCGAGGTTACAGTGAGCTATGATCAGGCCACCGCACTCCAGCCTGGGTGACAGAGGGAGACCCTGTGTCTTTTAAAATAATGGTTAAAATGGTAAATTTTATTTTATGTTATGTATATTTTAATACACACACCCCACATATACATATATACGTGTGTGTGTGTGTGTATATATATGCATATTTTTTCAAAGAAAATAAACTGGTTGAGAATGATGGCCAAGCTCTTATGAATAACAGGTGTGAACCTGAGCATGTGAACTTCATGACATCCTTCTGCATAGAAGGGGTTGAAATGACTTCCTAGTTCCCAGTTGTGTTTAGGATCATCAACATTAAACAGAAATCTCTGAAGGTGTTAATGTACTTTGCAGTCATAAAGGTCTTTTGCTCACAAATTACAGTGCTGGTGACACACAGGCGCTCCTTGCTTCTCAGTGGACATCATGAATAATCCCAAAGAGAACTGAGGCCAGAAAGGGCGGGGAAACCAGTGAGCCCGTCCAGGACACAGAATCCCAGTCTACTCTTCCCTTGTCCTGAAATCTATCTCTGTAGCTAAGAGGTCACACAGAAAGCTGTTAAAAGAACAAAGTTACCGATTATCTGAATTCATTAGGATTTTAAAGATTTGTAAAAATACATAAAGCAGCCTTTTAAATATTACAATGTTGGGTTATAGCTTATAAATGAAACATTTTAGATTATATTGGACCAACATTTTTAAAGCAGTCTGGTCCATAAAAGAGAGAGGAAATAGTTGGTGGCTTGTTCAGTTCAACTAACTCAGAGCCCAGGGTTTGGGGAGCCTGGTGGTGAACTCTGTCTCACTTAATGAAAGGTTACTATTGTCCCTCTGCCTGAATAATAATTTCTCTTCCTTTTTTGCTTCCTTATGAAATACCATGAGGGTCTCCTCTAAAAAGACAAAACATGTTGTGCCTGGGGAAAATGTTGAATTTGAATAATTTTACATATGCTTTATTAAACCACTTAAAACATTAGCTTTTTTCCTTCTGAATTTGAGCTACCGATTCTGCACATGAACCTAAGTTAAATATTCTATCTATACATGTTAAATAACACAAGACATATAAATTAATGAGAAAGCAGGAAAAAAACAGATAGGCTTAATAAGGAAGTAAGTTTCCTATTTTGTCAAACTTAGTGTTTAAATTTCTTTTAAGAAAACAGTTTCCTGGCCCACGCTGAAACTCCTTTAGCCCTGCAAATCAACACAAGGGCATCCTGTTCAAATGTTATTATGGAAACACTGTGCTGTTCTAGGCCAGATGTATCCAAATTAAACTGAGGGGGATGGAAATAACTCTTCCTTGATACACCCATGGTTGCTGAAGGTGGGTTTGTTTAGAAGTAGAATAAAATTTACAGCTAAATATAAAAACAGATACATCATCATCTTGTAAACTTTGAGGAACATGTCATTCCACCTCTGGACTCTGGGAAAAACACTAAGGTCATGCCTAAAATAAGAACAACGAAGGGATGAGGATAACACCAGAGGTAAAACCGCAGACTTTTCCCACCTTTTTATTAAGGCAGTAGGCAGGTTACAATTTGACAGTGAGATCATTTCTCTAAAACCAGGAAAGCACCGTGGGTTTGTTATTCCAACATACTCTGACCCCTGCTTCTGAATCAGGTGTCTGGTCTTGGTATGAAGCGTGATTACTACTTATTTTTCAAAGGCTATTTAGACAGACTCTTGGAGTCAAAGGGGAGAGAGAGGGAAAAAAAGTTTCATTTATTTTTTAACTATGAAAAAACTTTTAAAAATCCATGTTGTGAGAAAGATTTCGCCTCCTAGTTACTAAAATAAAGATGACTAATTGGCTTCCTAAAGAAACCAAAAAGTCACATGCATCAAATTGTTATCTTTAATAGGTTTCTGTTTTAAATTTTTAAAAATGTCTTTAAGTTCCAGAGGACATTAATATCACTTGCACTGCCTAAATAAAGGATCCTGATTTTTGACTCTTATGAGACAAAGTTACTTGACTTTGCAGAACTGTTTCCTCATCTATAATTCCACTTCCTGCCCTCAGGGAGAGGTCATTGAGGTTAAATAATCTATCCCTAAAAGTGTTAAACCCGGGGCCTAGCATATTTTGGGATTCCATAAATGCTCATTTCCTTCCTTCCTGCTGACTTTCGAGGACTGAGGCCAGTGACCATCGATGGGACAAAGGAAGTGGGGACAAGGAGAAGGATTAGTAGGTAGGAGAAAGAGTGCTCCAAATATCTTAGCCCCAAACGGTAGAAGTCTCTTTCATTCTATATCATGCATGGTAACCCATTTTAAACTGACATGAGGGCTATGTTATACTAATACATATATTGATTTTAAGGTAGAACACCGCCTTCAGCTGTTACTGAAGAAAAGCCATTAAACCTCTGTGTAAACCGCCGTACTGCTAGGAGGACCTCGGACACTAACAAAGAAGTTCATATCGCCCCATCAGCACCCTTTCGTTGCACTGCCCTGATTACTTCACTTTGTAGCCTTATGTGATATTGTTAATTATTTCCCTACTGACTGTTCTGACTTCTCCACAACCTTAGACTCATAGGAGATTATGAGAGTTCTTGACTGCCATGTTTTCTGTTGCAGCTCCAGCCCCTAGAATATTGCTTGTCACATAGTAGGCTCTTTATATTAAATATTTGTTGAATGAATGAAGTTGAACATGCCCTTGAACACTGTGGAAACCCTATGAAGACTCCACCATTTTTTAAATTCAATACACGCTCGCCAAATTTCTACTGGTCGCCTAAAGAGAGGAGCCTGGTTTTATTTATTTATTTTTAATAAAGGAAAACAGTGTCTCACTGCGCTACGAACAAATCTGCAGCGAGGTGCCCCTCTGTTGCAAGCACGGAAAACACTTCAAAGGCTGAGTCCAAGGAGAGAAAATAACCAGAAACAAAAGACTACATTGCAATTTTCCTGAAAAATTTTGAGATAGAAAGCAGTAGCGTATACTAGTTTTCGAAATTGAATATATTTGATTAAGTTGCTATTGAGCAACCTCGTGTCCGTATAAAACATACCCAGAGAAGCGGCACAGGATAATGAAATAGGAACTGGACTCCAAGCTTGGGGTGCTCACCAGTTCCTCCTTTGCCTACTGGCTCTCACGTAGCTTCGTCAGCCAGACCTTTCTCTCCATGTGGGAATAATCAAGTAACAAAAAGAGTATGGGGAGAGGAAGGCAGGGAGAAGCTGGAATATAATACCTGCCTTGCTCAGGATTGTTGATTATATCAAATGGGCCAATAGATATGGAATTCATTTGGAAATTTTCAAATCCTAAATAAAGGCAAGAAATCCTTGTAATTTTTTTCACTTGGGGAAAAATTCTATGAAAACTGCCTTTCGTAATTGAATTATTTCTTCAAATACACCTTTGCTAACTGATTGTTAATGAAGATTTGGTACAATGTGAATTCTAACAAACTAGGGTTTTCAACCAGGCATTGTTAATTTTAAGAGAATGAGAAATAAGAAAAATAAATACTTGTATATAATCAGAGCAAGGACCACATTCTTTTCAAAATAATTCTAGAAAAAGACCACTGAAGTTGAAGAAGAAATGTGCCATGTTTTGAAGCGTTTAGTCAATCATTACCATCTTCCTGAAATTGCTTCAGTCTCGTCCTAATCGCTGAGCAAAGCTATCAATTTCTTGCCATTCCCACTACCACCTGGTCTCTTGCTCATTTACTGAAAGAGCCTCCTATCTGGTCACTGATTTCTCCCCAGGCTCATTAATGGTCTGGCGGGGAGT
>RJWJ010048703.1:0-10504 GCA_004363605.1 Indri indri | reverse complement strand
ACAGGCATGCGCCACCATGCCCGGCTAATTTTTTCTATATATTTTTTTAGCTGTCCAATTCATTTCTTTCTATTTTTTGGTAGAGACGGGGTCTCGCTCTTGCTCAGGCTGGTCTCGAACTCCTGAGCTCAGAACGATCCGCCCGCCTCGGCCTCCCAGAGTGCTAGGATTACAGGCGTGAGCCACCGCGCCCGGCCCTGTGTTAGGTATTTTGCTTGAACAAGAAATACATTTTAATCAATGAGATTTGGCATTTGTTACCTCAATATAAATTATCCTATAAGAGTGCTTATCTGAGAATGGTGAGACTCTTTAATATTTTAGAAACAGTAACTAGACTTTTTGAGGAGGCTAAAAATGAGGAAAGAAAGTTAAAAAATGTTGATCTAACAAAACAAAATTTGAAATTTCACTTTCGGGTATTAGTGACTATATAAAATAATCCTCTCTAAAGACTTGGAAAATAGTGGACATGAGGACAAGACTGGAATAGCTATTTTTACAGGACATGACCTATGATCCAGTTATGAGATGTAATGCGAACACAGTCATCTCTGAAAAGAAGAAGCTCTTCTGTTGGACTCAATAGCAACAAGAGCTTGGTCTCTAAAATGCTAGAGGCCAAGTTGGTAAGAATGAGGTTTTCATCTCTCTTAAAGTTAACAATGTGCTAATGTGTAATATGAAACAAAGATCTCCATATTACTGAGAGTCCCAGCAACGAAGTGTAGATCAAGAATAGAACTTAGCTGTCTCAAATATTGGTTCTCATCGCACATATATGTAACTTACAATATATTGAGTTGTAAAGTGTAAAACAGAAGTACCATTCTGAATTCTGGACTTTGAGAAAATGTTTAGTTTTATCTCACAAAAAGAACCATGAAATTTTGCCATGGGCAATTTCTTTTAAAATTTTAGACCCAATCAGGGTCTAAAAAGGATTACTATATTCCTAAAAAAAAAAAAAGAATTATTCCCACCAAAGCAGTTTAGACACTCAAATGGGCCAATGACTTAAACTGTAAAGAAAACCACTAGACTGACAAACAGAAGACATTCAGTAGATGTGATGCTAATTTTGTGTGTCAACTTGACTGGGTCATGGGATGCCCAAACATTTGGTCAAACATTATTCTGGGTGTGTCTGTGAGTGTGTTTCTGGATGAGGTTAGTATTTGAATCAATAGACTGAGTATAACAGATTGCCCTCTCTAATGTGAGTGGGCCTTATCCAATCAGTTGAAGACCTGAACAGAACAAAAAGGCTAGGTAAGAGGGAACACATCCTGCCTGTCTGAGCTGAGACATTGGTCTTTTCTGGCTTTGGACTTGAACTGGAAAATCCTCTCTTTTTGGATCTCAAGCCCGCTGGCTTTTGGATTGGAACTTATTCCATTGGCTCTCCTGGTTCTCAGGCCTTTCAGCTCAGACTGGAATTACACCATGACCTCTCCTGGTTCCCCAGCTTGCCAACTGCAGATCTTGGGATTTCTCAGCCTTCATAATCATGTGAGCCAGCTCACTATTCTCTCTCTCAATATCAACGTCTATATCTATATACTTATATCTATCTGCTTATCTATCATTTTTCTATCTTCTATTGGTTTTGTTCCTTGGGAAGAATCCTGACTAGTATAATGGATAAAAATAAAAGCAAGTGTGTTTAAGTTTTGGAAAACATGAATGGCACAAAGCTCTACAGAAATCAATTGGTAAAGACTGAATTTGAAGTGAACTTTAAGCAGCTGCAAAAGCGAAAACCAAGAATGTTCTGGGAATGTTAAAATGGGACTTGAAATGAGAAAGTGAATAAATCCTGATATATATAATGGGGCAAAACCAAGCAGGGACTCAGAATAGTATAAACCAAAGAATATAGAGTTTTAGGTAATATCTGAAAGAGGTTACTTCCTTAGCCCAGTGCTTCCTGTATTGTTCCAAGACATGATAGCAGGAAACAAAACACTGGTAGTTATTTTGTCATTAAAATGATCCATAAGCACGTGCATTTGGTCAATTCGGGCTAACAATAAGTTACTTTGGTCATTTACTATAAGAATTCGTGAAGCCTTAGTACGCTAATGACCAATGTGCATCTCTAATAATATGAATTAGTTTTAAACCAAACATACCAGCCATATATCACCACAAAGGACTTATTCCTTAAGTTTTTATTTTAAATACCTTGGAAAAGAAAAAAAAATATAGGCCAGGCATGGTGGCCCATACCTATCATCCCAGAACTTTGGGAGGCCAAGGCAGTAGGATCGCTTAAGCCTAGTAGTTCAAGACCAATCTGAGCAACATACGGAGACCCCATCTCTATAAAAAACAAAATATTAGCCAGGCAGGAAGGCACATGTTTGTAGTCCTAGCTCCTTGGGTGGCCGAGGTGGGAGGATCGCATGAGCCCAGGAGTTCAAGGCTTCAGTGAACTACAATCATGCCATTGTACTCCAGCCTGGGTGTCAGAGTGAGACCCTATCTCAAAGAAATGAATAAATAAACATTATAAATGTTCAAGCATTATATATGTTTTTGAAATTATATAAAGTAAATGGAAGAACATCTGCTGACCATATCCCAAAAGAGAATATTCGATAATACCAGAATCTACAATTAGTAAGTGAAAACAAGCAGCAATGAGAAAAATAGAAAATAAAAAGTGAAATAGAAGACTTAAGTCCAACTACATTATTAATAATATGAAATATAAATGGATTAAGTGATCCAATCAAAAGGCACACTTTTTTTCTGAATAAAATAATTTAAGATCCAACTACATACTGTCAACAGGAAACACATGTTAGAATAAAATACACAAATACGTCAAAAGTAAAAGGATGAAAAAAGATGATACGCAAACAGCAACCATACGAAGTCTGGAATGGCAATACTAATATAAGAAAAATAGGCTTTAATACAAAAAATGTTACTAGAGATAAAGAGAAACATTTTGTAATCAGAAGATGGTCCACCCTATAGAAAGTTATAAAAGTTATATGCATATATGCACCTAACAAAAGAGCCCTAAATACATGAAATAAAAAATATTAGAATTGAAGAGAGAAACAGATAATCAGCAATATTTGGAAATTGCAATATCTCACTTTCAATAACAGAACAACTGGGCAGATCAATACAGAAATAGAAAATTTGAGCATTATAGACCTATAAGTATTGACCTAACAGCTATCTATAGAACACTCACCCAACAACAGCAGAATATATATTCTTTTTTTTTTTTTTTTTTTTTGCCTAGTGGGAGGGTTAATAATCTAAGTACCTGTACAAGAAGTTTAATTTTGCTTGTTTGTTGGTTTTTGTAGACCGTATACCACACCATTAAATAAGCCTCAATAAATTTAAAAGATTAAAATCATACAAACTGTGTTCTCTAATCACAATGTAGTTAAACTGAAAATTAATAACAAAGAAATGTAAAAACATCACAAATAGGTGGGCATTAAGCAATATCTTATTAAATAATCAAGGTCACAGATAAAGAAAAGGTCCTAAGGGAACCAAGAAAAAAGAAAAAAAATATAAAGGAGCTCCAATACGTCTGGCAGCAGACTTCTAAGTGGAAACCTTTCAGGCCAGGAGAGAGTGGCATGACATATTCAAAGTGCTGAAGGAAAAGAACCTTAACCCTAGAATATTATATCCTGCAAAAATATCCTTCAAACATGAAGGAGAAATAAAGACATTCCCAGACATACAAAAGCTAAAGGATTCCATTAACACCAGACCCGTCCTACAAGAAATGCAAAAAGAAGTTCCTCAATCTGAAAGAAAAGGACATTAATCAACAATAAGAAATCATCTAAAGGTATACAACTCACCTGGTAATAGTAAGTACACAAATACAGAATATTCTGTTGCGGTAATTGTGCTATATAAAGCACTTATATCTTGATTAGGAAAACTAAAAGACAAACCCATCAAAAATAAGTACAATGACATTTTGAGAGATATATAGTATAAAAAGATATGGATGTAAACAACAAAAAGTTCAAAAGCAGGGGGGTTGGAGTTAAAGGGTAGACTTTCTGTGAGATTTCTCTTTGCTTGTTTATTTGTTTGTTTGTAAGCAGAGTTGTCATATGTTTAAAATAATTGGATATAAAATTTTTTTGCAAGGCTCATGTTAACCTCAAATAAAAACCTACAACAGATATACAAAAAATAAAAAGCAAGAAATTAAAACACAGTAACAGATAAAATCGCTTTTAACAAGGGAAGACAGGAAAGAAGGAAGAAAGAAAGAGAAGACCATAAAACAACCAGAAATCCAATAACAACATGGCATTAAGTGAGTCCTTACCTATCAATACTAACACTGAATGTGAATGGACTAAAATCTTCAATCAAAAGACATAGAGTGGCTGAATGGTTTAAGAAAAACAACATTCAATTGTATGTTGTCTACAAGAAACCCATCTCACCTATAAAGACATACAGAGACTGAAAATAAAGGGATAGAAAAAGCTATTCCATGCAAACGGAAACCAAAAAAGAGCAGGAGTAGCTATTCTTCTATAGATAAAATAGACTTCAATACAAAAAATGTAAAAAGAGACAAAGAAGGTAGTTATATAATGATAAAGGGATCAATTCAGCAAGAGGATATAATAATTCTAAATACATATGCACCCAACACTGGAGCACCCAGATATATAAAGCAAATTTTATCAGAGTTAAAGAGAGAGATAAATTCCAATACAATAATCACTGGAAACATCAAGACTCTGCTTTCAGCATTGAACAGATCATCCAGATAGAAAAACAACAAAGAAACCTTGGATTTAATCTGTCTTACAGACCAAATGGACTTAATAGGTGTTTACAGAACGTTTTTCAACAGCTACAGAATACACATTGTTTTCTTCAGCCCATGAATCACTCTTAAGGATAAACCACACATTAGGCCACAAAACAAGCATTCAAAAATTCCAAAAAATTGAAATCATTTCAAGGATTTTCTCTGACCGCAATGAAATAAAACTAGAAATCAATAATGAGGAAAATTGGAAAATATACAAACACAAGTATATTAAACAATATGCTCCTCAATGACCAGAGGATCAATGAGGAGATTAAGAAGGAAATTTAAAAATTTCCAGAAGCAAATGAAAATGAAAACACAACATATTAAAACCTATGAGATATGGCAAAAGTGATAATAAGATGAAAGTTTATAGCAATAAGTGCCTACATCAAAAAAGTAGAAAAGCTTCAAATAACCTAACAATGCATGTCAAAGAATTAGAAAAACAAGAGCAAGCCAAACCCAAAATTAGTAAAAGAAAGAAATAATAAAGATCAGAATAGAAATAAATAAAATTGAAACAAAAAAATACAAAAGATCAACAAAACAAAAAGCTGGTTTTTTGAAAAAATAAAAAAATCGACACACCTATAGCCAGATTGACTAAGAAAAAAAGAGAGATGGCCCAAATAAATAAAGTCAGAGATGAAAAAGGAGACATTAAAACTGATACTGCAGAAATCCAAAGGGTCATTAGAAACTACTATGAGCAACTAGTCTACCAATAAATTGGAAAACCTAGAAGAAATAAATAAATTCCTAGACACATAAAACCTACCAAGATTGAACCAGGAAGAAATTTAAAACCTGAATAAACCAATAACAAGTAATGAAATAGAAGCAGTAATAAAAAGTCTCCCAACAAAGAAAAACCCAGGATCTGATAACTTCACTGCTGAATTTTACCAAGCATACAAAGAAGACCTAATACCAATCCTACCTAAACTATGCCAAAAAATCAAGGAGGAGAGAATACTCCCAAACTCATTCTATGAGGCGTGTATCACACTGATATCAAAAGCAGACAAAGACACGATAAAAATAGAAAGCTATAGGCCAATATCTCTGATAAACATATATGCAAAAATCCTTAACAAAATACAAGCAAACAGAATTCAACAGCACATTAAAAAGGTTATTCTTCACAATCAAGTGGGATTCATCCCAGGGGTGTAAGGATGGTTCAACATAGGCAAACGAATCAATGTGATACGTTGTATCAACAGAACGAAGACAAAAACAATATGATCATTTCAATTGATGCTGAAAAAGCATTCCATAAAATTCAACATCCCTTCATGATTAAAGACTCTCAAAAAACTGGGTACAGAGGATATTACCTCAACACAAGAAAAGGCATATATGACAGACCCACAGCTAGTATCATACTGAATGGGGAAAAACTGGAAGCCTTTCCTCTAAGATCTGGAAGAAGACAAGGATGCCCACTTTCACCACTGTTATTCCACGTAGTACTGGAAGTTCTAGCTAGAGCAATCAGACAAGAGAAAGAAATAAAGGGAGTCCAAATTGGAAAGGAGGTAGTCAAATTATCTGTGTTTGTGTACAATATGATCTTATGTCTAGAGAACCCCAAAGACTCTACCCAAAAACTATTAGAACTGATAAACAAATTCAGTAAAGTTGCAGGATACATAATCAACATAACAAAAATCAGTAGCATTTCTATATGCTAATAGTAAACAATCTTAAAAAGAAATCAAGAAAATAATCTCATTTACAATAGCTACAAATAAAATAAAACACCTAGGAATAAACATAGGCCAAAGAGATGAAACATCTCTATAATGAAAACTATAAAAGAATGATGAAAGAAATTGAGGAGTACATACAGAAAAATGAAAAGATATTCCATGCTTGCAGATTGGAAGAATTAATATTTTTTAAGTGCCCATGTTATCCAAAGCAATCTACAGATTCAATGCAATCCCCATCAAAATACCAATGGCATTCTTCACAGAAGTAGAAAAAATAATCCTAATATTTATATGGAACCACAAAAGATCCAGAATAGCTAAAGCCATCCTGAGCAAAAAGAATGAAACTAGAGGAACCACATTATATTTCAAATTATATTTGACTTCAAATTATAACACAGAGCGGTAGTAGCCAAAACACTGTGGTACTGGCATAAAAACAGACACAGAAACCAAGGGAACAGACTAGAGAACCCAGAAATAAATCCACACATCTACAGTGAATTTATCTTTGACAAAGGTGCCAACAACATGCAGTGGGGAAAGGACAGTCTCTTCAATAAATGGTGCTGGGAAAACTGGATATGTATATGCAGAAAAATGAAACTAGATCCTTATCTCTTGCCATATACAAAAATGAAATAAAAATGAATTAAAGAATTAAATCTAAGAACTGAAACTATGAAATTACTAAAATAAAACGTTGGAAAAATGCTTTAGCACATTTGTCTGGGCAAGGACTTCTTGAGTAATATGCCCAAAGCACAGGCAACCAAAGCAAAATTGGACAAATGAAATCACATTAAGCTAAAGCGCTTCTGCACAGCAAAGGAGACACCCAACAAAGTGAAGAGACAACCCACAGAATGAGAGAAAATATTTGCAAACTACCCATCTGACAAGGGATTGATAACTAGAATATATAAGGATCTCCCACAACTCAATAGAAAAAAATCAAATAATCTGACTAAAAAATGGGTAAAGGATCTGAATAGACATTTCTCAAAAAAAGACATACAAATGGCCAACAGGTATATGAAAAAATGCTCAATATCATTAGTCATCAGAGAAATGAAAACCAAAACTACAATGAGGTATCTTCTCACCCCAGTTAAAGTGGCTTTTATCAAAAGGACAAGTAATAATGAATGCTGGCAAGAATGTGGAGAAAGAGGAACACTGGTGCACTGCTGGTGGGAATGTAAATTAGTGCAACCACTATGGAACACAGTATGGAGGTTTCTCAAAAAACTGAAAATAGAATTACCATGTGACCCAGCAATCCCACTGCTGGGTACATATCCAAAGGATGGGAATTTGATATATAGAAAAGATATCTGCACTCCCATGTTTATTGCAGCACTATTCACAACAGCCAAGATAAAGAATCAACCTAAGTGTCCACCAATGGATGAATGGATAAAGAAATTGTAGTACATACACACAGTGTAATATTATATAGCCACAGAAGAATGAAATTCTGCCAATTGAAATGACATGGATGTAGATGGAGAACATTATGTTAAATGAAATAAGCCAAGCACAGAAAGACAAATATCACATATTCTCACTCACATGTAGGAGCTAAATATTAAAAACAATTGATCTCACAGATACAGAGAGTAAAATGATGGTTATCAGAGGCTGGGAAGGGTAATGGGGAGTGGGGATATACTAGGGATGGTTAACGTGTACAAAAATATAGTTAGATAGAATGAACAATATTTGATAGCACAATAAAGTGACTATAATCAACAATAAGTTAGAATATACTTTAAAATAACTAAAAGAGTAGAATCAGAACATTCCTAACACAAAAAACGTTAAATGTCTGAAGTGATGGATGACCCAATTACTCTGATTTGATTAATTTGCATTGTATGCCTGTATCAAAACATCACATGTATTCTATAAATATATACAACTGTTATGTACCCAAAATAGTTTAAAAAATAAATAAAAAATAAAATAAAAAAAAAGAAAAACCCATAGCTAACATCAGACTCAGTGATGAAAGATTAAAAGATTTTCCCCCAAGACAAGGAATAAAACAAGGATGTCGCTTTCCACTTCTGTTCAACATTGTACTGGAAGTTTAGCCAGGGCAATTACACAAAAATACGTAATAAAAGACATTCTAATTGGAAAAGAAAGGAAAACTATCTCTATTTTCGGATGATGTGATCTTAAACAGAAAAATACTAACGAATCCATCCCAACAGTATTAGAAGTATTAAATAAGTTCTGCAAAATTACAGGATAAAAGCTGATAATGTAAAAATCAATCATACTTGTGTATACCAGCAATGAACAATCTCCAAAAATGAAGTAAGAAAACAATTCTATTTACAATAGCATCAAAAATAGTAAGATATTCAGGAATAAATTCAACCAAAGAAGTGGACAAATTGTGGACTGAAAATTATTGTTGAAAAAAATTGAAGAAGATAAAAATAAATGGAAGAAAACATCCCATCTTCATGAATCAGAAGACTTATTATTGTTAAGATGATAGTACTCTACAAATTGATCAACAGAGTCGATACAATCACTATCAGAATCCCAGCTGACTTCTTTGTAGAAATAGACAAGCTAATTATAAAATTCATATGGAATTATGAGGGATCCAGAATAGTCAGAGCAACCTTGAAAGAGAAGAATAAAGATGGAAGACCCATACTTCCCCATTTCAAAACTTACTACAACTATATTAATCACGACAGCATGGTACTGGCATACAGATGGACATATAGATCAACAGAATAAAATTGAGAATCCAGAAATAAACCCTCACACTTTTGGTCATTTGATTTCTGACAAGAGAGATAAGACCCTTCAATAAAGAAACCTTAATTTTTTAACAAATGGTGCTGTGACAATTGGATATCCATACAAAAAATTAAATGAAATTGGGCTCATACCTCATGCTACATATGAAAATCAACTCAAAATGGATCAAAGACCTAAAGGTAAGAGATCAAATTATTAAACTATTAGAAGAAAACATAGGAGTAAATCTTCATGACCTTGGGATAAGCAATAGTTTCTTAGACGTAACCCCCAAAGCACAAGGGACAACAGAAAAAGTAGAGAAACTGGATAGGACCAAAATTAATACTTTTGTGCTTCAAACAATGCCATCAAAAAATGAAAGGAAGACCTACAGAATAAGAGAAGAAAATTGTAAATCATATATTTGACACGGGACTTGTATCTGGAATATATAAAGAACTCTTATAAGTCAATAATAAAAAATTTTACCCAATTTTAAAATGGGTAAAGTGTCTGAATAGACAGTTCTACAAAGAAGATATACAAATGGCCAATAAATACATCAAAGATGCCCAATATTATTAGCTATCAGGGAAATGCAAATTAAAACTATGATGAGATAGCATTTCATACACATTAGCATGGTTATAATAAACCAGTCAAATAATAATAAATAAAAATTATTGACAACGAATTGAAGAGTTTGGAACCTTCAAGTACTGCTCTTGGGAATGTAAAAAGAATGTAGCTTTGAGAGGATATCTGTCAGTTCCTCAAATGTTAAACATAACATTACCATACAATCCAGCAATTTGACTTCTGGTATCTATCCAAAAGATACGAAAACATGGGTTGACACAAAAACTTATACATGAATGTGTAATGGAAACATTATTCATATTAGCCCCAAAATGGTAACAACTCAGATGTGGAAACAACCCAAGTGCCCGTCAATCCATGAGTGGATTAATAAAATTTTACATATATTTACAATGGAATATTACTCAATCATAAGAAACGACAGTGATCTAGCACCTCTTACACTTTCTTGGATTAAAATTAAGCCCATTATCCAAAGTGAAGCACCACAAGAGCAGAAGAACGGGCTCCACTTGTACTCACCATCAAACTGGTTCTAACTGATCAACACTAGGTTGATCACATGGCAGAAATACTCTCT
>RJWJ010048702.1:0-10506 GCA_004363605.1 Indri indri | reverse complement strand
AATCAAAATCTTAGTTTCAGGTATTTCTTGGACATATCAATTGCAATTAAACTTTTATAGATAATAGTAAAATATAGATATATGATATATTGTTTTGGCATATTCAAATTCTGACTGAAAAGCTTTACTTTTTTATCAGGTACATATGTACTTGCTGAAAAAGTTCTACTCTTAATAATAGGTATTTGGTATGAATGATTATTCATCAACTGTAATTGTGAAATTTTTAAGTTAAAAACCAGGTAACAAATGAATTTTATGGCTAATCTCTCTCCCTTTTTCAGTGATTAAGGCTTGAAAAAGTTAAATATGTGAAATGTATAATGTCATTTTTAGTTTTATAATAAACATATGATATCAAATACGAAGTAATGATAAACTTGATGATAAACATTACATAATATCCCAAATATCATATACTAATAGTGATGTTTATTTAATATTATTTCTACTGTGTTAAAAATGTTATCCAAGTTCTATTCCAAGCATCAATATCAATGCTTTGTATTATCTACCATATTCATCTTCTGAACAAATTATAAACACAAAGACCTATCTATATAAGATTGAAATCAAACATCATCTAAAAACTGAAGCAGGGAGCAACTTTGCTAAATGTATAAAGAATAACAGCCCTAAATGAGTGAATAAAAATTAAAACTCCCTCTCTCTTTTTCTTGTTACATTTATTTTTATTTGTCTCATGTGTTTTAAACTTTTGTGTTGTGAAATATGGCTTGCATAGATAAAAGTTCATAAATCATAAATTTATATCATAACAAATAATTACAAGGTGAACACAAGTGTAACCACCACTCTGCTGAAGAAATTAAACATTGCTTACAGCCCATATCCCTTTTGCATAGAGGTGATCAAGCCTATTACATTACAGTAATCACTTCCTGTTTTTTTAAATTTTATCTACTTAGGAGCCATGTCTAAATATTAATAAAATAGTTAAAGTTTTCCATTTATCATCTTTCCATTATGATCTTCATATAAATGGAATCATATAGTATATATTCTTTTATCTTGCCTAGCTTCTTCTGCCTATCAATATGTCTGAAATATTTTTTCATATCTTGGGTATTTTCTATAATGAAAAATATTCGACTGTATAGAGAAGAATATATCAGTCATATGTAAAGTATAAAGAACAATATTAATAAAATGGGCACTCATGTATCTATCTCCCAGATTTAGAAATTTCCCTCATTACTAAACTGGGTTTACCTAACAGTTTCCAAAATGTTTTCACAAGAAAAAGAGAAAAAACAGGGAAGATGTGTAGAACTGTTTAGCCGCCAACTGTTATTGATGTGATAGTACATATTCACTAAGCATCTTAATCCTCTAAACATCTTTACCAGTAGTACGACCACACCAGTCTGATCTCCTACCCACAGCCCCTTGGAGCTACCTTGGCCTAGGGATGGTGACTGAAACTAATTCACTCCTGTGGCCAAGGCTGCTGAGGCTACATTGTGTGGAAAGAACAGGGGCATGTGTAAATCCCACCTGGGCCTGAGGTGCTGTAAGCTGCTTTTCTCTGACCGACTCACTCTACTCTCAGTAGGCAGGAGCCTCTATACACAAAATTGTTTTGTTGATCTAATTTCAGTCCTATAAACATATCATGATAGCTCATTCCTGGGTCCCTGAGAATGCTTTTCCTGGGTGTTGCAGTGGAGTGTCTTCTGGTGATATTCACTTTCTTAGGGTAATACCTAATTCATGACAGGGCTGACAACAGCTCCAATTTCTTCCTTTATCTTCCATGGTGCCAGAAGCAAATATTCATTCACTTATTCATTAATTCATTCAACAAATATTTATTGAGCGCCAACAGTGTGTGTGCATTCCACTAGGTAGTGTACACTAAATGGAGCATAGAAAGCAGAGTAAGAGCTCTAATAAAACCTCAGACACGGACCAAAAAAAAAAAAAATCATTAAGGGTATCAAGGCAAATGAAATTTGTGGAAGAATGAAACAAGGTATATATTATAAAATAGTTGCTACCTTTTTGGAAATAGGTGAATGAATTAAGTTATTTTTGACTCTTACATCCTGAGAGATCCTGTGAGGCCAGAGGGTGCCCTCTTACATTTCTCTGCCCACACACCCCTCTGCTGAGTATCCTAGAAACAGCAATAGGTCTCTCTCCCTGACTACAGTAGCTTCCAAAGGGCAAGATCAAATAGTGTTATTCATCCTTGAATTCCCAATGGTTGACATATAGGAGGACCTCAATTAAAAAACTGGTGGATTAATGAACAAATATTTGCCACCTGAAATATTAGCCAAAATCTAAAATAAAAGTTTAAAAGTAAGTTTCATTATTGAATTTTCCCTTAATATAAAGAAGTCATCCTAGCACTCTGGGAGGCCGAGGCGGGCAGATCATTCTGAGCTCAGGAGTTCGAGACCAGCCTGAGCAAGAGCGAGACCCCGTCTCTACCAAAAATAGAAAGAAATTAATTGGACAGCTAAAATACATATATAGAAAAAATTAGCCGGGCATGGTGGCGCGTGCCTGTAGTCCCAGCTACTCGGGAGGCTGAGACAGTAGGATTGCTTGAGCCCAGGAGTTTGAGGTTGCTGTGAGCTAGGCTGATGCCACGGCACTCGCCCCAGGCAAGAGAGTGAGACTCTGTCTCAAAAAAAAAAAAAAAAAAAAAAAAAAAAGAAGTCATGCCTTAAGATGTTGATATATAATACATGTTAACTTGATTACTGAATAGCTCTAAGGATTCTAAATGGTAAAGATTCTTTTCTTTTAAAGAAGAAGCTAGAGCTTTATATGAATGACTGGAAAAATGATTTCTACACCTAACTTGGGGGATGACAATTATTATATATTCGGGACTGATATTCAGCCAGTGTGACCAGTGACACTCTACCTGTTGTTTATATCTGGCAGCCATTCTGATTGGTCAGTGCTCATTTCATACTAAATGTTAAATATACAAATATCACACATTATGTAAAAGGAAAGTTCCTGTAAAATGACAATCACATGACAATGGAGGAAGAAGGGCTATAAAGGCTTAACACTGTAAAAATGAAATTGTAGAAGGACATCTGAAAACTATCAGTGAATTCTACTTATACCATGATTAATCAAATAAGTATATTAATAAATAAAATAGTTGCATAATTTATTTTTACAAAATACCTTAGATTGAAACTCCCTAAAAGAGAAAAGCCTTTAAAAGAAAGCTGAAATGGCTATATTAAGATCAGAAAAAGTAAATTTCAGAGCAAAGACCAGGGATAAAAAGCATCGTTTCATAATGATAAAGGGATAACAAATGGCATAACAATTCTAAACATTAATGTACCTAATGAGAGAGCTTCAAATACATAAAACAAAAACTGATAGAACTTCAAGGAGAAATGCACAAATTCACAATTGTAATTGGAGATTTCAATACCCTTCTCTCAATAATTGATAGGAAAAATATATATAAAATCAACAAAGACATAGAGATAAGATTTGAACAACACTAACAACCAACTTGACCTAATTTCCTTTTAGGTCAATTAGGAGAGTCAGTTGACTCTCCCAAATAACACTGGATCACACATTCATTTCAAGTGCCCATGGAACATTTACCAAGATAGAGCATGATCATAAAATATGTCTCAATAACTTTTAAAAGATTCAACTTATAAAAGCATGCTCTCTGACCACAATGGAATTACATAAAGACATCTGGAAAATCCCCAAATATTTAGAAAATAAATAATATACTTCTAAATAATCTATGAGTCAAAGAGTCAAAAGATAAATGAGAAAGCACTTTTAAACTAATCAAAACAAACATACAACATATAAAATTCTTATACTGCTGATAAAAGCAGTACTCAAGAGAAAATTTATAGCACTGAACATCTCCTATAAAAAAATGAAGACAGGTCTCAAGTCAGTGACCTCAGATTTACCACAGGAAATTAGAAAAAGAAGAACACTAAGATAGTACACATAGAGAAACCCTAAAACTGTGACATACATTTGGTCACAGACAAGCTATCCAGAGGAAGAACTTCCTCAATGACATCCCAAACCCTGCTAAATATCAACTCTCAGCCATTGAGGATGTATGCCCACAGTCACAGGATCTGATAAACACTGTAGGCAGCACTTGGCAGAAACAGCAAGTTCTTTTTAAAAGACCAAACAAATAACTTAGGAATTGAAAGAATGAATAGCACATACATACTGGATTTATTCATAGGAAGTAACCCTTGATAATCCTGTTTTTAACTAGATAGCTCTTACACTTTAATTATGAGAATATTTAACTCTTACTACTATTGTAGGTAGCTTAAGGCTAACCCTTCATTAATATAAGTTAATGTTCATTAAACAACCAGGTTGAGCTATATAAGATTGCCATTTTTATAGGTCCAGAATTGTCAAATATTGGCAATTTCATATTGTTCAAGCTATTAATTAGACTGCAAAAGATACAATGTTAGAAGAGCAATAATATTGCAACTTTTCAAGTTTATTAAATTGACATTAATGTAAAAACAGTAGGATAATATTCTTTTCAACTTTTTTTTTAATCTCTTACATCTCGATTCTCAGACCATGACCCTTGTTGTGACCTTCCCCATCAAAGGCACAATTTAATATCCAATATATCTAATAGGCCACTCCCAAATCCCACCACACACATCTTTCTAGGGACACCCAGAAGGCCTCATGTGATCAGATAATATACATAAACATGTACATGTATGTGTGTGTGTATATATACTCTGTAATAATGAAAAGGTAGTTTTTGTTCCTAAGAAATTTATCCAAAGTTATGCAACATCAGTGAATCTCAATTTAAGAACATGACATGCAAAGAAGAACCATCGAAGCAGAAATTAAGTTGTGACTTCCCATTCATTTTATGCATGGATTCCTTAAAAGTGATCAGGTTTCCAAGTGAGTTTAAATCATTCCATAACAAAATTCCATTTACATGTATGTTTCAGGAACATGTCTGTCATATAATGCTAGATTTGAATAAGTTTGAATAAATGCTAGATTAAATAACTCATTCAAGTGGAAGTTCCAAAGCATCATTTACAGCATTTATATACTTACTTTATGTACCAGATACTTGGAAACTAAAACTAAATTTGATACTTTACAATGTAGGTCAACACTGGAGTAAGAAAAGCAACAATACTGCAGCATTTTATGTTAATTACACTGATATGGGCACAGACGGTAGTTTAAGTGAGGTTATTTGGACAAGAGTAGTGTGATTTTCATCTTAGTCTGAAAATAAAACCCAGACCCCATTAAGCAATTTAAAAATATATGAAAACCATATGTTCTGGAATATACTACGAGGCTTAACAATTTCTCCCACTGTTTCTCACAAATATAAAAGCCTGCCTTTTGGAACTGGAATAAGGAAAATAAAACAGAAAATAGGAAGGTAAATTTTAAAATGGCATTTTACTACATGCCAGATAAATCATATTTGTATGAACTCTCTCAGTCTCCCTAAACAACCTAGAATCTAAGTACACTTGGGTAACAACAATAAGAAGACTTTCATTTGGCATTTCATCCAGCTAGGGAGTAAAACATAGTGCCCACCAATACAGGCAAGCTGTGTGCAGCAGACATGGTTAAGAATCTCACGCCCAACTCTGAAACTGAACACTTTAATGACCTCTGTCGGTCTTATAAAGAATTCCACACAAACAACAGCCTACCTGAACTGCACGGCAACAAGAGGTCCAAAATGTAGTGGGGTCCTAAACAGGCTGCTGCAATTTCATGTCCCTCAGCCAAGCCATCCGTTTCTGTCTGTTACTCCACCACCAACCAAGAGGTTGAAAGCAGAGCAGAGGAAGCCCAGATCTTGTAACTCAAGTCGATTGGTTTTTAACCAGCTGTCACGGGTTAACCAGTTTTACAAACAGAGAACCTAAAACACAACATAAGACTTTCTTTCCATACCTGAGGGCCTAAATGCCTAGAGGCTTGTTATGAACTGTAACTATAGCAAGGTTTCAAATCCTCAGTCACTCAGCTCCCAGACTGCTAACTGGAATTTCATTCCACATGTGCCCCTCACAATTAGCAGGGTTATTTTAAGTCACTGACCTAAGTTCTCAGAGAATGTAAACTGATGGCAAGGGGGTGTCTCATGTGTCAGTTGCTTGGTTATAATAGAAAGCTCATATGTGACACTTACAATCTGTGTGCAGTGTTTTCTCAACATCCCACTGCATGGGCTTTTACTTTAGCTGAGGAGAAAAATGAAACTATACACATATCTTTAAATACCCACAGAGAGCTTAGACCCATCATGAATAAGCACAGAGCAGTTACAGCTTTGTTAGAGATACAGATTGTCAGAGAGTGGAGCATTCAAGAGAGGCATGCAAGTGACTTGGACAGCTGTTTTATAAAACAATTTTAAATTCTGACTGGCAGTATCCGAACACATAGCACATCATTCCACAAAAAGTCCCAGTAAAAGTAAATTAACTGCCCAGAATCTTATCAGGACTATTCATTCCCTTCTCGGATCTCATAGAGAAAGCTATAAATACAAAAATACTCTAAACATTTTTCATAATTATGAAACTTTGTTTTCCTCTACAATTTGACACATACTACTAAAGCAGCTATTTCTAATAAAGTACTCCACCTACTGGCTAATATGATTGTTTTGTAGACACACATCTCAGAAGAGAAATAACCAAAAAAATTAACAATGGAAGGAAAATACATAGTGCCTGCTTACCAGTAAGTTCCTCCACACCAGTACTGAGCATTTGGACTCCAGAAACAACATGAGATAAATTCACAAATCTTCCAACTTCCTCATCAACACCCTACTCATGGTTTCCACAAAAGTCAGAACTCCAGGAGAGAATTTGAATTCCCAGGAGAGGGTAGACATAAGTTCAATACAGGGAAGAATTTCCTGGGTTGGAGATTTGCTGAGAACTACTTACAGAAAGACATCAGTAAAACCTCATTGTCAGAGAAGTTTAAATAAAAGGGTGAATAATATCTGTTAGCAATGGTTAGCCATGGACTCCCAAAAGAGAGAGCACCAAAATGAATAAAGTCTGAAAGTCCCTTCTCTTTCATTGGCTACCGCTCTCTCAAATTTCTTGACAGTCAGCTCAGTGGTCACCTCCTGTGGAAGCCTCATGACTCCCCTTGCTTGGCTTAATGCCCCCTCCTCAGCGCTCCCAGGCTCTGCCTCTGCCTAACATCTTAATGGTCTCGTCTGCCTCCTTTCTCACTCCCCAAACAGGGAACTCTAGCTGGCAGCTGCTGTGTCAGGTTCATCTCTGCAGAGCTGTTTTAAAACAGCACTGGGCCCTTAGCAAGTATCAATGAATGTTTGCTGAATGAATGAATCCTGGAATGTTATAGAACCAATGGAGCACACATGGCCTGCTTCTGGGTTTGACAAGCTACCCCCACATAACTTCCACTTTCCTGAGATATTGTTAGTTCGGCATGACCAGCAGCTCTGAGGTGACACAATGGATGTCATGTGGACTTCATTAGAAAACACGTTATAAAACTCAATGAATATCTGATGAAGGAGCAAACAAAGGAACCAAGCATATGTCAAATCTTTAGTAAGAGTATGCCTTAAAGCCCATTCCCAGCTCCAGTCTCAAACTAGGCTTGCTCTAGTCAGCTCCAATGATAAATAAGAATCTATCTTCCCCAGGCCAAAAGGCTTTTTCACACAGTCCCCTGTCTGTCATACAATTACCCTTTTTCTCCACCACCCAGCTCCCACTTTCCACAAGCTGAGGTTCTTCCATTTGTGATAATAATACAGAGGGGAAGACACACCCAGCAGACAAAGCCAACTCACAATGTGGATTAATCACGGATTATAATGACGACATTTTATTTTTATGTGAAAATGCCACCAGTTTTACATTAACTAGTGGCATTTTAGCCTTCAAATTCTTTCAAAATCTTTCAAGAATAGCAAAAAAACACATGTTCTATTAGAGTAGTGAAAGTATTTGGACCACTGGAATATCTCTTAGGTAGTTATTTTTTTCATCACTGGTTTTTATTGATATTTGATAGCATAGCTTGTGGTAATTTTTTTTGAGAGAGAGAGAGAAAGAGAGATACCCCAGTTCTGTGGTCAGTTATATCCTGGCAGGAAAGAAAAGGAACATGTACTTCACAGGGTCCTATTTTTAATTCTCATTTAAATAGCTGTCAGCTCTTGCCAGCACAAAAGAAGAAAGATGACAAAATCAAGACAAAATTTTCTGACCAGAACCAAGTATTAACATCAATCTGGAAAGCTATGCTTATTTGAAAATTTACATATTTCTAAGAGAATTTTAAAAACATCCAAACTTAATTTTCCATGAATCTACCACATACCAAAAGTTTATGCGTGTTTGTGTGTGTGTATATATATATGTATAATATATATATAGTATCCAGACTATATCTATATATAGTATTCAAATAGAGGCATTTGACAAAGTTAACAAGAAGGAGGATTCTTCTAAGATACCTACAAAGGAAATCTATTTCTTTAATAGCTCTCATTGTGAAACATATTCATTAATTTAAATACAATTGTTTGTTCAATATCCATTATATTTTAGGCTCTGTGCTCGGCTCTCAGAATTTTAAAAATGAAAAGAACAAAACCTCTGTCCTCAAGGACCCTAGAATCTAGAGAGACAGATAAGTAAAAAGTTACAATGTAGTCTGAGAAGCACAGGGCAGAGGGTGTCATGAGAACCAGAAAAGGCAGAGGGGCACCTAGTCAGAATAAGACGGAGAAGCCAGTCAGAGGAGGTAAGGCAACTCCTGAATTCTAAAGAACAAGTAAGAGAGAGCCAGACATGGGCTAGGGGAGAAAGCATTCCAGGAAGAAAAGCGTCACATGAGAAGACCTGAAAGGATAGTATCAGGCACTTTTTTTGAGGGAGCTGAAAACACCTCAGCTTGAGAAAAGCCTACCATGCCAAGGTGGGAATGAGCAGAAAGGCAAGAGCTGGAACTGGAGAATAAAATAACCCTGCAAAGTTCAGGCCGGCCCAGAGGAAGGGATGCCTAGGATCATGGCTTGCATGTATCTTATCCCTGAATGGCTTCTACGGGCCTTTTAGCAGTAAAGAACTTCAATTAAAACAATTCAGATAAGTCATGATTTAGATTGCCATTTGAATCATGAAATCAGTGCAGATAAAATCAATTGTTGCTATATAAAAATTACATAATTGATGTTTGATATTACTCTCTATATAATATTTACAACCTAATGTCTTGATATAAATATAAGCTTCATTTTTAAAAGTACACATAATACATTTTAAGGCAATGATTCAGAATCACAAAGTCATTGGAAGCTGGAAATCTTCTGGTTCAATTTCCTCTTATTGTAGAGAAGGAAACGAAGGTCCAGAGAGGTTGTCACTTGTTCCAGTCATATGCTAGAAAGGGGCAGCCCCCGTAGAAGGACAGAAGTCTCTGAGTATCCTACATCATGTATTGCCTGCCTTCAGCATCTGCTACAGGGGAGGGGCGTATGTATGACGTACATAATTTTATCCTATGGGTTATACAGATTAATTGTTGGATTTTAAGCACAATACTAAAAGTTTGAGTGAAATCTGTATTTTAGAGGCATCTTCCCTTGTTTCAATAAGAGAGTAAGAATAGGAGTCTTTTTAATAACTCATACAAAGGATGATGATAGCCCTAAGCAAAGGCAGCAGGGATGGAAAGGACTAAACAAATTATAGAAATTTTAGGGAGATATAACAGAATTATTTGGTAAAAAATTGGACATAGTGGGTCAAGATGCAGAGAAGCTGAGGATGAGAAACTCCTCATGTCCTGGCATGGATAACTGAGTTACCCAGGAGGAAGCATCTGGTGGGATGCAAGTGAAGCATTTAGGAGGAAAGGAGATTCTATGTAGCTTTTGCGATGACGAGAATTAACCTGAAATTAGTGGAGTGATAGCTGCCACAGCCAGATCACCTTCACAGCCCTTGGGATACTAAATGGCTTTCTTTGTAGCCATTTTGTGGTAGCTTGTGTTACCTTTGTTCCTTTCAGAGGAGCGCACATAAAATTATAATTACTATTCCCACCTAATACTACTGTACTTTAACAGTATCTTAAATTGCCATTTTATATTATTTCTTGATTTCTACTTCTGGTTTTAGCAGACTAGCTTATGCAGACCAACCACTTCACTGAGAGAAACTAAATAAGCTAGACAAACAAGAATCAGTTTGAAGGCATCAGGGAGTTACCAAGTCAGCAGGGATTTAACAGCCTCAGATCCTGCAGAGAATGGCAATTCAGAGAGGTAAGATATTTGGCAACATTTCCCCCCTCAAGGCCTTTGCAGATACGTAGGCAGAATCTAGATGTCGAGAAGGTGAGCTGAACTTCTGGTTGCCTTCAGTGCTATAGAGGCAAAAACTGGAGCTCGGAACTCACCAGGAAGGAGAGGCTCTG
>RJWJ010048701.1:0-10506 GCA_004363605.1 Indri indri | reverse complement strand
TGGAGGAAAGAATGGCTGAGTGTCTGAGAATGTGGCTTTATTGTGGGAAATGTATTATATGAGTATAACATAACTTGTCCACAAAATATCTTCCCCTTCTTTTCCTTTCTAACAAGTAGGGTGAGGCATGTTGTGGGTGGATGTCCACACTCAAGGACTGCCCATTTTAGTCTAGGCATCAGCAAGTATCTTGGTCACTTGAGGTATTTTTGATACAGCCTTTAAGTTGCTGTAATTGGAACTTTTCCTGACTAAGATTATTTACTTACAGTCTTTGTTTAAAAAGAAACCAAAACTGTTACTTGATTTTACTAAGCAGTTAAATTGAATATTACAACATACACATGTAGGTTTCACTTTGACCACCACACATCCTCACAAAAACATGGTGAATTTCTGCAGAGATGGAACTGTGTTCTTCTCTCCTTCAGTTTCCAGGTCTCGCAAATCCCCTCTTCAAGTCCCAAGTGTATAAAAACTTTCCACGTTGGGTTTTGACGCTTTCTCTGAAAACACCTGAAGATTAAAGACTGGTTTCTGGGATGAGTACTGCCAGGAAAGCTTTTCCAGCACAAGTAAAAAGCATAATATGTCTTTAGCACATCCAGGTTTTCTGCAATTAAAGTATCTTTCACCACAATTAAGATTAAAATTATTAAATTAAATCAAACCTAACGCTTTCCTATTTGGCAAAAACAGCACAAAAATAAGCAGTTCAAAAATCACTGTTGTATCATAAGGAAGGATTCGGAAATTTAAAAGTAGGCATTGGTGAGAATCAGTGAAAAAATGACAGGTGCTTTTTACCAATTTCTAGGGTCTGCCCCTTCTGGAAATATCCCTTGGCCAATCTATGGTGTTGAAGAAAGCCTATTTAAGAGCATGCATTCAACAGTTGACTTAGGGGGGCCATGATAAATAGGGAAACATGCCATAATGGATTAGAGAAAGAAACATTCCAAAGGACATGGACAGAAACTATGGTGACATGTAAATCTAAGTCCACACAATCCAGCAGGGTAACACAGGGAAGAAATCCAGGTCATGAGCCAAGATGACAACCAGTACAGAGATACACATGTGTGCATACGCACACATGCAGATACACATATACACAGAGATACATGCATATACAGACACGCACTCATAATCATCCACATAATATACTCTCACACAGAGACACACACTCACATACAGACACACACATACACATGCACAGGCATACACACATTTGAGATGAAAAATCAAGAAAATGCCTTTAAATACTTTTTATTGTTGCCCGACTGCCGCTGCCAACAAAAACTTTTCCATGTAATTTGTCCTCACCAACACAGATGATGGATTTAAATAAAGGGGTAGCAGTATAAGTTGAAGACAGGAAAAGCTATACTGCAGAGCAGAAAGAGTCTGGCACTGGGATTTATGAGAGCGATGTCTTAAATTCTGGTTTCCAAGTAGTGGTTTATGCATCAGACACTGAATTTAAAGCAGGGTCAAAATTAGGAACACTTTTGTGGACCCTGCCTTCCAGTGGTATGCTTGGACTGCTCAATTTTTTGAAATGGAATGTGAAACAGGCTGTTTGGTTGAAATGTAGGTAGCTTAGTCCTATTGTCTTATGCCAGGATTCCTGCCTGTATCTTGTAAATAGTTGAGTTTGTGACTCCTGATTTAAATTATTTGGGTCTAAAATTTTTTGGGTGCAACTTGGAGAATTCTTCAAGTATTCTTTTAGTTCCAGAATTATTTAGAGGCACATACAAAGCATGACCACTTTGACATATTCTGGGACAGAAAAATGACACACTTTTAATAAAACACCCCAGTCTGTGAGCCAATCAGGAAAATATAAATGGTATAACAGTAAACTTCTGCATCCTGCAGTTCACCAATTGTGTGACATTAACAAATCTATTTTGTAAACTGCAAGGAAGTCACTAAAGAAAAATAAATCTGAAATGAAAATGACAAGCTAATAATCAACCCCAAGGCAATTGCAAAAACAAAACGCCAAATAAATGTAGTGCTGTTACTGTAAATCAATAAATATTGGATATTAAATAGAACATTGACATCAACTCTAAAATGGACGAATATATAAAAATCCAAACACAGATCTAACCCAGGGAGAGGCACGAGTGCAGTGTTGGGAGCCTCGGCCAACAACAGGGAAACCGTTTCCTTCCCTGTATCTCAACGTCTCTCCTTATAAAGTGAAAAATTTGGTTAGATGATTGTTAAATTCTGGCTCTAACCACTTATAGAAGACTACAGCCGGCAGCAATTTCCTCCAGCCTGTGTATTGTTAATCCTGCTTCACGGAATTCGTCTAAATGCAATCCATGCTTGATTTTCTACGTAGACTCTAATTGGAAAATTAGTATTGTTTCAAAAGCACCAGCTTAGTCTCAAAATGAGATGCCCTCAGTATGACATGCATATCTAATTTCTTCCACAGTTGCATAAAATAAGAAAGAAAAGCATTCTCAACCACTCCTGACAGCTTTTATCACAAGCTATTCAACAAATGTTTTCTGTCCACTTGTCCGAGAAAGCTGATTAGACAAAACAGCCGGTGGAGGCACAAAGAAGAACATTCATTATTTACCAAGAGAATATAAAAGATATTTAAAATGAATGAATAGCTGACACAAAATGACTCTTAAAAGAATTGTATGCACAGATTTTTTATTATAAAATTGTCAGGAGTGTGGCATACTGCACCATTAAAGGCCGAATTTCCATTACATTATGGGATAGATGTGATTCTTCAGCTTTAAATTAAGTGGATCTAATCAGGATTCTATTGAATATAAAATTCTTTGTACAATCTTTAGGGAACTGCTCTAGAGATGATTTCTTAGTATATCTAGAGGATCCAGAATGTCCAGAGATCTTACTAGTCTCGGTTCAGAGAAGGTATCTTGAAGCCCTTGGTTCTCCACTATTGTTTTATCATCAATATGCTCCCTTCAAATGGGATGCAAGGAAGAGGGTGAATGACACAGAAAAAGGACATTCAGCTGTCTGCCCCATCCCCTCCAGCACACAAGGAAGGGAAGATCTGTGCTTATCTTCCTTCATTTCAGAATTTCGAACCCCTTCCATGCTTTCATCTCTTAGAGTG
Source organism: Indri indri (assembly GCA_004363605.1). Classification (NCBI taxonomy): domain Eukaryota; kingdom Metazoa; phylum Chordata; class Mammalia; order Primates; family Indriidae; genus Indri; species Indri indri. The sequence goes on along the minus strand of RJWJ010048701.1, from coordinate 7,379 downwards.
CTTCCTAATTCCATTCTAGCACAATTCTTACATCAGCTAAACATTTTCCAGTGCTTTTTGCTTTCTATTTTCTCCACCACACTCCAAGCAGTTTCTTGTGCCTTCTTTCTGTTTGGCAGTGTGTCTGAGACACTTAACTTGTAGGCAGGTGAGGCTTGAATGGGGAGGGAACAAAAGAGTCGAAGAAAAGAATGAGGAGGTGGGCTTTGCACTTTGTGTCTGAAAGCAAATCACTCTTCTGCCATGCCTGCTCCAGCTACCGGTCTCCTGTGATCTTAGGAAGAGAGGAAGCCAACTCACCTTGCCTATCTCTTTCTGGTAATGCTACTAAGTAGTACCCTATAGGATCTTGACACTTTTTAAGGTCAGCTTAAGGGTCACCAGGGAAATTTCTAGGTGAGTCCATGGAATTAATCTCCCGAATTGTCTTAGAATCAACACTCTGGCTGATTTTCATAGGTTGATGCTGTTTTTTATTTTCTTTAGATGAAAACTGAAGAGGGATCTGGAGTCAGGCTACTTGGACTTAAGCCTGAGCTCTACCACTGAATAGCTATGTAAACTCACACCAATATATGAGCCTCCCGGTGCCTCAGTCTTTTCATCTGCAAAATGGGAATGATTATAATATTTAATTCATAGGTATTAAACACACAGCTCCTTACAATTGCTCAGTGAATATCAATTCTTACACTTATTTCTCCATACACCAACAGTGCTTTTAACTAGGGACTATTGAATTTACCCACGAATGTTAGAGGTATAACCAGTTTATATAACAAATATTTGAATATTATATATATGCCTGTCTGTGTCGGACATGTACAGACATACACAACGAATGCTCTCAATAAGAAAATAATAAAAGTAAAAATTAACATTGCTTAGTTTTCTAAGGGTAGATTCTAATTATTTTCTCAAAAGACATTCCCATATCAATTTCATCTAAAAGAAGAAAGTATAGGAGAAAGTGCAGTGGCCTGGGCTAAAGAAAGAGTTCTAATATTACTTTCTGGCCAGAAAACCGTATTTCCTTGAGACCATCTTCTCTCAAGGACTCAGTTTCTTCATGTATATATGATGCAATTTCATCTTTGGGATGGATTAAGGTGTAAATGAATATACTAAATAAAAAGTTGAGGTTGATCCAGATAATATCCATACTCCACTCTTAACCACTTTTCTTCCTTTGATACTATAATTCTGACAAAAAAGAATTAACTAACATATCCCTGTATAAATATCCCTGTAAATCCCACTATATTAATAAAACCATTCAATATACATCATCTCATTAGCTCCTCACAGTAAATACAAGGGAATTAAATTCAACTAATATGTAAGGCAGACCTAGTATGTACTTGTTACTCTGCTGTTTTCATTTTAACTAGCTTCAAAACAAACTGTATGAAATGGAAAAGTGTGTTACTCTTTCTCAATGGACTCAGAGTAAGTAAATGACTTGCTACAGTTCACACACACTATTTGAGTCGCTGGCTGTGTCGTGTTAGCCAGGACCAGGTCTCGCTCTCCCCACCAGATCCAGAGAGTGAACCTTTCCTTCTGGATCAGGTACATGAAAAAGAGTGGAGAGATGGTTCTTCAGAAAGAAGTGGGCCCTTTACTTGAATAAGGTATCTGGTCAGACAGAATCACATGCTCACTTGGAAGTTGTGAGCACATATGGTTCTTCTTCTCTCATCCTCTTCCTTCTGCCAAGTAGACTTTCTAAAGCATCTTTCCCCAAAACAATGTCTTTCAGGACTAGCCCTCACTAGAGTATAAAATCAAAATGCTTCAACCCAGGGCCCTTTCAGATCCAGCCCCACTGATCTTTCCAGCCTCACTTGCTCTCTCTACCTCTAGGGCCAGCTGAACCAGTATCACCAAAGTCCTACAAGTGGCTTCAGGCCTCTACACCTTTTTCTTCTGTCCTGTAATTCTTTCCCCTTCTGTGTGTATGGTGAAGATTTCCTGTCACTGTCCACATGTCATCTCATTGGTGTCACCTTCTCTGGAGGGATCACCTCATTTTCTTTGCCCCCACATCATTTTTCCAGCCTCTGATTGGGCACATATCAGCCACAATGCACTGCAATGAGTATTTATGGGGTCCTAACCCCTCACCCACCACACCGTGAGTTTCTTAAAAGAATATCTTTTCTCTTTCACTTGGTAGGTTTGAAGCCTAATACAAAGTCTATTATAAAGTGGGTGCCTAATAAATATTTTCAGGGTTTGCAAATAACTGACTGACTGATGTAATGAATGAATGAATACATAAATTTGTGTATTTAATCTGAATTGACTTCTAACTTAAGCTAATCCTCCCCCTTTAGATTTCTTGGTTGAAAGGAAATTCTTTGAGACCAATTTGAAAAGGATATTAATATCAAATATTTTAGAAACAGTCAAAGGCCTCATGAACGTATGGCATTTTCCAACCATATGCTTTTCATCTCCTGGTTCAGCTGATAGAGTATGGAAGTAATTGAATGGCCACTCTTTTCTAGGATGTCAACACACATTTATCAAGGTTTCTAGGCAGTTAGTTTCTCTTTTGAAATAGTAAAAGATGTGACTCTTGGCAATATTGTATAAATATTAGATTATTTTCCTGATTTTTTTTTTTTTTTTTTTTGCTTGAGAACTATCATTTGATTCATCTGCCAAGATAACTTCATTATGTCCTTGGGGCAATTCAATACACCAGAAATTCGTGTCTCCATTTTTCAAATTCACCAAGCAGGAACTCCAAACTTTGAAAGAAGCCAGAACAAATCTTTAGGAGAGAGAGTTAGAAGGAAGGGAAGAGAAAGATCATGAACTATTGTGGTTTCCCAGAAGCTTGTTAAAAACAAGATATGATATTCTCTTACAATGTATTAATTTCTCTCTAATACTTTTTGTCTTTTCTTTTTCCTGTCAATGAAGTTTGGACTAATCTGCTTTTTCAAACCAACTGCATTTTTTAGATGTCAATTATAATTCTTAATCACCTGGTACCTTGTATGATAGTCAGTGGTATACACGGTTCATCTCCGACTGTAACAAGGGTACTGTCCCAGCCAAGGCCCACTTCAACTGCAAGACATGTGATCTTAAGTGTGGGGTTGGTGAGAGTGAAAGATTCTGGAATCTAATATATTTAGGGTTAAGAGAAAGGAGGGCAGCAACCCAAATCAGTCCCATGAGTCAGAATGAACTCTTAGTCGAATCAGGACTGCTATGGCATTTCTTAGGCGACTGAGCTGCTGAGTCCACATGGACACAGGAGTGGTGAAGAGAGAGGCCTTCACAGGTGAGTGAGTTGTTGTGATTCCTCAGAGATTCATCTGAGTTGGAGCAGCCCTGCACTCATTAGCCAGGAGTTTAAGAAAGTGGCTCCAGTCACGAGAGGAGAGAGATATTGGGTCAGGGCCCCAAGAGAAGAACCTCAACACTGGGGAGAAATTAGTAAAAGTGACAGAAATAGAAGCCTATTTAGGAAACTCAAACCCGCTCAGCAAAGTGCAGATACACTCTCAGTAGATTCGTGTAGAATATTTCCAGGATGCCACATGGAGGTAATGCAGGAAAGTATAGAGCATGGGCCTCTGGTCACATGGACTTGAGTTGGAAGCTGGTCCTTAACTTACCAGATGTGTGACTTTGGAAAAGTCAGTTAACCTTTTGTATTTTTGTCTCAATTTTGTGTCATGCATGATGCTTTCAGCAGCAACTAACAATTTAACACAAAAAAATCTGACTCAGATTGACATTTAAAGAGAGTGACTGCATTGGCTCATCTAACTGGAAGTCCTCCCTGGGTGTGTCCTGGTGCCAAAATGTCTGTAGCCGTTTTTGACTTCAAATCTGATCACTGTTAAATTGAGAGGAAATGAGAGATTTGCTTTCAGGATTCTTCTCTTCAGAATGAAGGAGGACCTTCTTTCCTAGGAGCCCCCAAGCAAGCCTTCGACTTGAATTGGGTCACATGCCTATTTCGTGACACATTTCTAGAGCCAGACAAGGTCATGAGCTAAACACCTCAGGCTTGAGATCCTGAACAAATCACTGGCAAGGTATGGCATTATTATTAAACCAATGAGGACCTCTCTTAGAGTTGGAGGTGGCATGGATTTCCTAGGAGATCTTTCATCTGTGTTGGGGAGAGGTGAATATTGAAACTAAATCGGGTTTCTGAGAAAAAGGAAAAATTAGGAACCAGATAGACAATTGACAATAGTACCTCATCTGTAAAAGGTGCATAATAATAGTGCCCACCTTGGAAATTGTTGGGAGGATTAAATGAGTTAATTCATAGGAAGCACATAGCTCAATCAATGTGATGGTGGTTGTTTCTGTTGTTATGACCACACTGTTTGCTTCACTTCCTATCTTCTTCGTTAAAACCGCTTGTTCCATTTTTCTGTCCCTCCACCTGCTTTATTCCTGGTATTTGTGTCTTTGAGTTTCAGCCCACCCTCTTTTAATCAACTCACCTATTTGGTTCTTGACACTAGATTTGCTGCTTGTATTTACTTGAGAAACAAGTGCACTAGCATCATCCTTTAAAGAGGAAGGCTTAAATTTCATCAAAGTCAGCAAACACATGATTCTAGGAACAATGAGGAATACATAACTGAGTAAGACTAAGCCACTGACTTTGCGAAGTCACTATACTGATGTCCAGCAGTGTGACTAGTATATGATTGATATCCAATAAACTTGCCAAATTAAATTATTATCTAATGAGAGTAACACGTACACAAATAATCAATGTAAAGCAAGTTGTGATAAGTACAACAGTAAAGATATGAAGAGGAAGTGTTTTAGCAGTTGGTAAAAGTTGATGTAGAAATATTAATTCAAATTGGTGTGTGATTTGTAAAGGTTTCTTGGAGGAGCTGAAATTTGAGCCAGAGGGTGAAAATTCTAGCACAACTTTAGGCCAATGAAGGTATATGCTCAATTTCCAACCACCAGATGTATTCTTGTACTCCATCTGTCCTTTCTACACATGAAATAATTTTAGACAGTTAAACTTTATTGATTGCTTATCTTGGAAGCCTTTCTGATTTTAGTTGGATAAAAAATGATGTTCAGGGAAGTTTTCACTAAATATCACATATTCTACCTATTAAGTAATACATTCTGAAACAGAATACCAGATGAAAGGCATTTGAGAAGCAGGATCCAAAATTTCTTTCCACTGCATGTATGTATAATTTCTTGATGAGACAAGGCAATGTTTTACATAGTTTCCTGCAGTCTTCAGAATTTGCTTTTTCAAGCCACATAACCCTGCTATTTATTATTTCACATTTAGTTTGCCTACAGTAATGAAAAAGATTTAAAGATAACAAGATGAATACTTGGAGCTTACAGAAAACCTGGCTTCATTTTTAAGCCAGAAATAACTTGTAGCACAAGTTAGAAAGTCAAAATAACAGAATGTATATGGAGAAAATCAGCAAAGCTCTGTGGTTTTAACTAAGTGACCATTGCTATGAAAACAACATTGCCACCAACTGGTATAATTTTTTATCATTCATTATCACGCCTAGCAGAAGGCATATTGTGCAAATATAGGGAGCACAGGAAGAGGTCCAATTGGCAATTGTTGTATCTTAACATATTATGCATGTCAGTTAAGAACCAAAATGGATTTCAATTCTCCAGACATTCAATCTTTGTAGTGTATTTTAACAACAAAAGACAGAGCCTCTAGTTCCAAGCATACCAAGTATGTTTTCATAATTTTTGTCTCAGTGTGTAGTTCTCAAGTTTTTAAAGAAAGTATGTGGTTAAAAAAAAAAAAACCCTAGCATAGACTAAGATCCATAATGTTTTGACAACATTTATCATAAGTATAATTCTTATCACATGAGATATTTAAAATATTATTCTCATTCTATCATAGACATGAAAACATTTTCAAGCATAAATTAAGAAATATGGTTAAATTCAGGAGATTTATCCAGGGGACATAATCATTTTATTGAGATATCAAATTTGATATTTTGCCTTTGAAATCCAACCCCAACACCAAGTTCATGAGTGAAAAAGCCAATTTGCTGTGGACTACACACAACTACATTTAACAATACAAGTTTCTATTTTTTTATTATATAAGATAAGGTAAACATTGTCTGTAAGCTAAGTCTGGGTGGACCCCTTTGTTAGAAGCTCTAAGTAGAGAACATAAAGCTACAACGCTTTTGAATTTTTTAATAGTTGTCATGGTAATCACTCCTCAAAATATAGGAACATTGAGATTTATTATTATAGAAAAGAAAGTGTAGAAGGCTATCACAAATATCAGCCTGAGCCTTCTATTCTCTGATGTGTCTGCAGAAGTAGTATGTGCACACTCTTCTCCTCCTCCCCTTCCACCTGAAACACACACATCTGCGGGCAGTACGTGTACACACAGACACAGCACTTCTGGATTTGAGTTCACAATGACGTGAAGATCACTGGTGAAGAAGAATTCTTATCCATTAACAAAGAAGGCAGCTTGGGAGAACTTGAGTTTAGAATGTTAAATATATTATTCCATCCAACTAGTCTTCAACATAAAAACAAATTAACAATTAAATAAACTAAGAATAAGATCCCTCAAGCAGTTAGATTTTGTTTCCAGAGTCCAAACTGTCCTTTCCATCCCCACGAACAATTAGGGGCCAGAGGTAGGGTATAGCATCTCTGGGATCTTGGATGGGACGTGAGACATAATGTTATTAATATAACAGCTTATAGCTCATAGAGTGAAAGGTGATTCTTTAAATAGTCACTGAACACATGCACATGCTTGGTATTATTTTAGATTCTTGCGTTATCAGTTAATAAAACAGAAATTAAATATATTTGAAGATTATAGTCTAAAGAGTCAGGTAGTAAACAATAAACATAATGAGTACATGGTGTGGTAAATTAGAAGGTGATAAAATGCTTTGGAAAAAAAGAAAAGGGAATTAGGAGTGCAGATTAACCACATTTCTACATTCTGTAAACTTGATGTTTTAACGTTGGCCTAACGTGCAACCCAGTAGTAAGCCTGAGTCACCTTGCCTCAGCCTCCTAACTCCCTCATCGCCTCCCACCCCTCCTTGGAAGGAGTCCTCCTCCCTCCTGAGGGTGTGCTTTTCAAATACAAACCAATCAATCCAGAGTCCATGCCCACAACCCTTACTGGGCTCTCACACTCTGGGCTATTACACAGCTGCCCTAATCACCCCAGGGCCAGGCACCAGACAACTAGGGACAGCTCCTATGTTCCAGAGCCTGCTGAAATTATTCAAACTGCCAGTCTTCAGCCTGCTTGCCTGGCCTTGTCCATTCCTTCCTGCAGAAACCACAATAAAGACTTTTTTTTTCTTTTTTTTTTTTTTTTG
>RJWJ010048700.1:0-10505 GCA_004363605.1 Indri indri | reverse complement strand
CCTCCTTAGGTATTTCCATAGCATAAATCGTCAAATTGCCCTCCACAAAAGACCTCCCAATTTACTTTCTAGCAGTTTATAAGAGTATCTGTTTACTGCCACCCTTGCCAGTATCAGGCAATGTTTACGTTAAAGACTTAAAGACGTTTTTTAAGAATTGCCCAAACACATGCTTCCTTAGAAAATATTCTCTGAAGAAGAAAGTAGTAAGGACTTCTGGTTAAACTTCTTAGGGCTTCTACATGAATGTTTAAATGCAAATATTGCATTTAAAAGAGCTACTAGAATATTGGCTATAGACTATTTTGTTTTAGCATAAACGTGTGTAGATTCTTTGTAGTTAAAAAGATATTTGAGAGTTTCTAGCCCAATAGCCTCAAGTACCAATAAACCATGGGTCCAGGAAAGCTTCCTGTTTCCCTAGGATCACTTGATTGCTATCTGCCAGGGCTGAGAGTACACCCCAGGCTGTCTGCCTTTTTTTTTTTTTATCAAGTGTAATTTTTTATTACATAAGAATGTTCAGAAAAAGAAAAATATTCAGCAGAACTTGGTGAATATTTGCTTGGAGGAGTTTTCTTATCATTTCCTCATACCAGCCACTGTGCTAAGCTCTGGGGATGTATAAGACATAGGCCAGGTCTGCCTTTGCCCTGTGTCCTTGTAGTCTCATAAAGGAGAGACCCACAGGAGTTATGGTAAATTCACGCCTCGAGTATACAGGTGGTACAATTGAGGTCTGTGCACGCAGGTACAGTGAGGATGCAGAGAAAGGTCTGATTCGTTTGGGGTACAGACTTAATAAAGGGAACGAAGCTTGAGTGGAGTTTAAAAAATCGAGGTCATCGTTATGCCCTTTGTGTTAAAGTTAATGAGGTTGAACATTAATGGGACTAAGGTGGCTCACTGGTGCTGGGGCCACTTAGACCTATGGCTCCTGGAACAACTTACTTTCTTTAAGCCTCAATTGTCTTATCTGAAAATAGGATGACAGTGTGCATTGAACTTGTAGAATTAGGATGGTAGGATTAGCACGGTGCCCAGCAGAGTAAATGGCAGGCAGTGGGTAGCGACAGTGGCGGCATTAACAGTGTGAGGTGTCTCAGCGAGAGGGAAGTGAGACTGCTCAGTCATTTTTATGTTCCATGGGTATGTCTGACATCGGATGGCAGGAGGCTTAAAGTTGTGATTTCTACCCCATGTTTTCATTATAATGTGAGTGGTCATTTGAAGAAGAGTGACAGCGAGTTTTGTGTTTGAAACTTTTTGAAGGACCCATTCTGGAATAACAGAGGGTTTAGCATGAGGGTGTGAAACGTATATGAACAGAGCCTTTCTGTGCCAGGCCTCTTAGGAGGCCTGGATGGGGTTTGGGCTGAAAAACGTTCATTCATGGTCAACCCTTTCTATGCTCTGTATGGTGAAGGCCTTGGTTTGTTGCTGTCCTGACTAATTTGCAAGGCACGTTGCTTTTTCTGCCCCTGTTGAGTTTACTCTCTTTGCGGGTCCCATTGCCACTATTCGAGATCCAGCCTCACTGGAGCTTGCCCAGACCACCAACTTTCTAAACAATGGGCCTAGCCCAAGGCCTTTTCTCCCCTCTGTATGTAATAGTAGCCAAGTCCCTGCTATAAAGTTTTGCAATTTAAGGACTCTAATTTCCTTTCCTTCCTCTAACGCTGTCCAGGGGCTGTTCGTTGCCTGTATAATAAAAATCCAAACTTAACATGACATTTGGTAGACTGCCTGCATCCCTTGCTCATGACAGTATCTTGGTTGCTGTTCTCCCTCTTGCCCACTGACTTAGGTAGGGTTCCCTAGAGAAGGAGCCCGAGATGGGGATTCTCATTGCAAGTGATTTATTGAGAGAACATTCTCTATGAACGCCGGTAAAGAAATGGCAGAAGCAAGATAGGGCAGGACAGGAAGCTGGGCAAGGATGTGGGTCCAGCTGAAGTCTAACCTCAGCCTGATCCCATGGAGTGTCTGCAGCATGAAGGGCCCCACACAGACCCCACGTCATCCAGTCATTGGCTAGCAGCTGCCCCTGGGTGGGGGAGGTAACCACGCAGGCATTTCTCCTAGAGGTGATACTACACGGCCCCAGCAGCTCGGAGGTGACCGCACTCCGCTATGAGTGAAAGGGATCTGGGCAGGACACTAGCAGCTTCCATTCTACCCACTGATCAAACTCCTACTCATCCTTTAAGACCCAGACATATTTCACCTCTGTGAGGTTTTCCCCGACCAGAAATCCTCACTCTGAATTAATGATGTTATTATAATGTCATCTTCACATCTCCTTTATGCCTCATTGTAGGCCTTATCAAGATCACCTTGTATCAGTGTGGATTGGTTTAATGTCTGGCTTCCTGCTAGACTAATGAGTTTCTTCAGGACACAGGATGTTTTAATTCACCTTTAAATAGCTACTCCCCAGACCCCAGGGCTGTCCCTGTGTAGCTATTTGGTGAAGATTGTTTGAATTGAAATAAGCCCTAACTAATATCCTTCCTGGATGCTTAGTGCTTGGGCCCTATGGAAATAATCCTCCAAGGCTTCCTGATTTGGGGGGCTCTTCTAGGCATGGTAGCTCAGCTTGCTGCTCTTTTCTCCCCAGAATGTCATAGCCATTGAGATTATACAGTGGGCTCTCCGGGCCAGCATTTTCTTCCACTTGCTCCCCTGGGTGTTACTCTGCCTCCTCTCACCAATCAGCCTGGGCAGGTAGCCTGCTGTCGCCTGCTGCCTGCACCGCTGGGCCCTAGGGGAGATGACCTGAAACCAGCATCACTTCTCAGATGACAGTCTGGCTGCCACTCAGAATCTGGCAGTTGGTAAATCCTGGCTTGTGTCATTGAATGCCATGACTTATTTGTGTAACTGTGAAAATTGTTCAGAGGAGAACTAGGACCTCTTTGGTAGACCCAGGAATCCTATCAAGGGATTCAAATTGGCTACCATGTCCTAGTTTGGTCTAAAACTAGATTCTGCAAGTTGTAGTCACAATTCAACAGCCAAATAGAAACATTCATTCACTTACTCAACAATCTTGTCTTCCTTGTTTTCTATTTATTGTGCGTTGGGTGAGGGCAAAAGTAAATAATATGTGGTCTTTACGTTCAAGGAATTTATCATCAAGGGAAGGAGGTGGGTTGAGGCAGATGTGTGCATAACTTGCAATAATCAAAGGAACAAGGGGATACGCACCACAAGAAAGGAAGTACATAGGACATTTGTTAAGAATTTAGTATCAAGAGGGCCTTGAGTTCAAATTCCAGCTCCATTATTTATCAGTGGTAGGACTTTGGGCAAGTAATTTAATTTTCTTGGCTTTACTTTTTTAATCTATCAAATGGAAATAACAATAGTACCCTCTTCACAAGGTTGTTTGTGGGGATTAACTAAGATGTTGTCTGTCTAAAGTCCAAATTAGCACAAATTGATGAATGTTAGTTATTATTATTATGCATGTTATGACTGCTGGGCCAATTCTTATGAGGCTGAGGGGGCAGTCAGTGGAATAGATGGCATCAGAATGGGGCTTTGAATTTTTACAGGCAAGGGAGGCTTCTGATAGGGAAAAAAAAAAAGCTTGAGAAATAAAGGGGGAAGGGGACATGAGATTGTATTAATATAATGTATCTGGGAATCCTCCAATGACCCGGACTACCTGGGATGTAGTGATGGGTGCTCGATGGGTTTCTGCGGGAGCTGAAACTGTCTAAGTACAGGCCAGGGTGAAGTACCATGCGGATAGTGAATATTCAATAAATATTTTCTGAATTTCTTTCATTCACAGACCTTGGATTACTTTTTAATGTTTATGCATTCACACTCATATATGTTAAAGAATGCCAGTGGGCACTGGGTCCAAATTTATCTTATTGCAAAATAAAAATAATTACAAGTATACCTCTTTTAACAGGTGTGGAGATTGGTACACTCCTTTTCACCATCGTAAAGAAACATGATTGCTTACCCTCAGCTATTTTTTGACCTTTCCACTCGAAGATAGTATTATATGCTAGATTGTAGAGCTGTCCCATAAAACTTTCTATGATGCTGGAAATATTCGATATCTGTGCTGTCCAGTATTCCAGTGTAAGCCTCAATGGGGCTATTGAGCACTCAAAGTGTAGCTAGTTTGACTACGGAATTGAAGTTTTAATTTTGTTTAATTGTAATTAATTTAAATGGTAGTCACCCCATGGAGCTAAGGGTACCACACTGGAGAGCACAGCAGTTGAGAAACTATTTTGGATTTCCATAGAGGGCATGTGCAAAGGTGAAGCATTGAGTTTGAATTGGTGTGGGGCAGGGGAGGTGTTTCCTGTTGAGGCTTCTGGTACTGCAGCTCCACAAGTGAAGACCCACAAAACTAGCTGTTTATTTTGATCAGTATTGTTTTGGGGAATAGTCAGGCCATCTATGACTAGAGTAAGCGGTGCTCCAGTAGAGTGCCTTGAGAACTACCAGGCTGATTATTGAGCCACAGGAAGCAATGGTAATAATCAGGCCCTGTTAATAAACTACAGACCGCAAGCCAAAGTGGGCACACGCTCACACACTCCTATTTCTCTTTCTTTCTCAGTGGATCCAGTGCTCTCTCTGGCACATAGCACATAAGAGGTATTTGTCTTCCTGACCTCAGATTTTAAACAAATGGGAAATGCTCCGAAGCACATTGAGTACAGGGGAAAACCTTACAGCCTTTATTGTACTTGAACAAGTAATGAGGAAACCGTGGGACAAGAGCTCGCTTTGTGTCATGGCTTCTGGCCTCCAGCCAGTTTATTTGCTTGCTGGGACGACTATATTCCAGCAGGCAGAGCTGAACAACAGGGAGGGGGTGGTATGAAGAAACACAGACTTCATAAATCAGGGCAATTCAGCAAGATTCCATTTGAATTGAATCCAGGCCAGGGGCAGGAGCGCCATGGAGCATCTGTGTGGAAGCTGACATTTTAATGATTTGATTAGTTTAGGAAGAATATTTTTATGGGTTGTGTCGTCGATTATATTAAGTACTGAGTGAAGTTGTTATCCTGTGATGAACTTCCATTACCTACTTCAGCTGTGTACAAGTGCAATGATTTCAGCCCAAGACCCTAAGGGTAATCTCGTGCAATCCTCTTAAAGAAATGCCCTTTAATGACTAAAGCTGTTAATCATATTACGTACACACAGCCACTCTGGGAAAAAATGCCAAACAAGCATAAATCTAAAAAAGGCTTTTGAATGAGCTAAACGGGGTGATGTTGGTGGGGTGCTGGGCAGGGAAGGTTGTAGTAGAGGGAGGAAGTGATGGGGAGGTGGAGGAAGAGAGTAATAACAGGCACAGCAATGGGGCTGTTGTTTGATCCGCATGGCAGACGCTGGGTTGAATGAGTGCAACAGAATTCCCTGGGCCTCATATAGAACACAGTCCAACTCAGTGTGGTTCAAACAAGGAAAATGTATTATCTTACCTAAAAAGAATCGAGAAGGTTGGTAGTCCACAGTGGCGCTTGTTGTGTTTTGCTTATAAATCAGCAGTCCGATGATACCAGGTTTCCAGAATGAACTCTCTTGGATTCTCTTGGTTTTCTCTAATTTGGGTCCTTTCTAGTAATGTCTAAGTTGAGAAGTAAGAATGGCAGCTGCACTCACACTTCTTGACCAGAGGAGGTTTATTTGACTCATGAGGTGCTCGGGATGGGAAAATTCCAAGCAGACTCATGCGCTCTCTGTGACAGTGGGATTTGGGGGTTCTAGATCCATAGCCTGTTGGAACAGGCTCAAGGCCCTCGCCTACTCAGAAGACAGGTGAGGAAATTCCAGTCCTCAAGATTTTTGTTTGTGGAACATGGATATGGGTGTAATGCCCTTCCCCTCCTCACACCCATCTTGTTCTCTTTGGTACAAGTTTCAATGGAATCATGTCGCCAAGTTAGACCACTGTTTGTTCTATTTGAGCAAGTTTGGGATTTTTCCAGTTTTCTAAATACAAAGTTTTGTGGGGTGATGTGCTGAATAGAGGAAGAGCAACCCTACACCCTTCTACAAACTAAGGTGAGATTTTATAAAAATGGCTTTGTTTATTGCCCTCTGCCTGGTGTTCCTCCTGTGTAAACCAGGACCAGGGAGCTTTGAACATAGCATTGTATTATAGAATTTGGTTTCATAAATATTACACCTGCCCTTAACATTTACAATCCCGTCTATTGACAACCCGGGTTCTCTCTGTACCTGTGATTGTGTTAAGAGACTATTACACAGGTCAAAAAAATAAAAATAATTTATAAAAATACATATTTGCATTGAAATAATCAAGAAAGTCGAGTTTAGATGCCACGAGATTGTAAGAATGATAGGCGACTAAATAGGATTTTCTGGGGAAAAAGGATTTGGGTTTGAGGGATGGAGGAACATGTGTGTATGTGTCATGTGTATGTGTTTAGAAATGGGGGACTTGACGTGGGCATGCAGTATTAGCTCTTGCCCCTACAATTGCTCTGTTGTTTCTTGAGACCCTACCATGGGTGATAGGCTCTTTAAACCCCATTATCACTTAATTTTCACCATAATCCTCGGAAGTGTGCACGTCCTCATTTTAGACATAAGGACATAAGGAAATTGAGGGGAAGAGGGTTTCATAAGCAACAGAATGGATTTTCAAGCCCAGGTCTGTTTTGATACGAAACTCACATGCTTTCTCCCTTGTACTCTCGAAGCTGTGTTCTGGTGAATCCTAAAGATTCTCTGGGATAGATGCATATCTGGGATTCCTTCGGGAAGAAAGTGCTGGAGTGACTTTGAGACTCGCAACCTCTGCTCTTAACCGGTTTTATATCCTGAGTTTCTATAAACCACTTTCTTGCAAAAAGAGGTTCTGTGCTTAAAAGATAAAGACGTAAAAGAAGCCTGCATGCTGCTGTCCTGTACTACAGGGCTCGATTCAGTTTCCGTTTGCGTTGCGGAGGGAGCCTGAGGTGGGGAACAGTTCTGGGTTCTTTGAGCGCCCAGCTGGCTGGCTCCGTGCGAACTGGCCACGTGCCAGCTTCATTCTGCAGCCAGAAGCTAAAAGGCAGGAGCCCTTTGAAGAGATGCAGGGAAGCAAAGAGGGTCATCCGGATGAGAAGGAAGGGAAAAGGACACGACAATTCCTTGGAGGGAATTTCCCCGGTGGGCGCTGCCTCTGGAGCTTCCACTCCGGAACTTAAAGGAGATCACTTCTTGGTCTCCCTGGGTGGGGGGCCTCTTACAACAGCCAGGCAGGCTCCCCAGATGCACCCATCTCTTCCTACCAGGGGCCCAGGGGCTGCGCCTGCCTTCTGCTCTTCTTATAATCTTTCTGCCTCCCTGGGTCCTTCTGTGCTCTTCCTGAAGGCAAGAAACAGTCCTTTTCTTTCATTTAATATGGTTTTTGTTAAGCACTACTGGAAAATAGAGGAAAGGAAAGCCCTATAAGCGCTCCCTGGTGCTGCTCTTCCTGTGTATGAGGGGCTGTGGGGCGGGGAGTTCTGAAAATTTGCAGGTGTGTCCCAGACAGAAGGGTTGCAAAACATTGTGCTGAAGCAATACGTGTTGAAGGAAAAGGCGCAGATTGTTCTGCATGGGAAAGATAAACTGTGTCCAGAATTTGAGGCAGGAGAGGAGATTTAGCTGTGGGATTGTGGGATTGTGGCAGAGGTTCCCAGAGCTGGAGCCAGGAGGGGAGGATGCACCGCACGGTGAAGCAGGCAGCTTCAGGTGGGGCGGGGCCAAGCAGTGGGACCCCACCAGGCCTGTCAGCAGGAGTCTGGACTTGGTGCATTCAGAGTGAGGGTAGTGGACTGAGTTGAATAGAGGAGCAATTGTATCATCTTTCTGTACCCTGTGCATCACATTTCCTCCTTCCTTCCTTTGTTCGTTTAACAAATGTTTATTGATTACTTATAATGGGCCAGACTTGGCCTAGGCACATGAGCTGTAGCAGTCAATAAGACCAAGAAGGTCCTAGCTCTCATAGGGCTTACATTCTAGTAGATAGAGAATAAACAAAAAATTAGCCACATATAGATTAAAATATCCAAGAGTGGTGAGGGCTATGGCAGAGAATTAAAACAAGTTTATGTGTGCTAGAAAATGACTGGGTCTACTAAGACCAGGAGGCCTCTTTAAGGGGGGACTTTGGAGGTGAAAAGTGAATGTAGAGTGGAGCCAGTCTTGTGAAGGTTGAGGAAGAATCTGCCACTGAGAGAGAACAGTCAGTGCAAAGGCCCTGAGGCATGCAAGAGTGTGATGTGTTCAAGGGACAGCAAGGAGGCCGGTATGGCTAGAGTTGAGTGAGCAAGGGGAAGAAAGTTAGTGTTAGGTGTGTGTCCCTGCTGGGAGTCCTTGAACAAGTTACTCAGTTACTCGGTGCCCTTGCTGCCAACTGTTGGCTTCACAAACTGTCCATGGATATGAATCCAAGCTCTCTTTCATTTCATGTTTTCATTTTGTTTATGATCTTAAGAACAGCCATAAAGGTATTTTCTAGGTCATCTTGATGATTCTAGGACTAAGCAAAACTGTGTATTTCTTAACTTGGTGTATATTTTTTTACAATTGTGCCAAAATGAAGGCTTAGGAAGATGTTTGCAGTAGCTGAGAAAAAAAAAAAAAATGGAAAAAAGAGGCGTGGCTGGAAGGGAGCCATCCCTGGACAGTGAAGTGTGAGCAGACTCAGGAACGTGAGCCCGGCAGTCAGAACTTCATTTATGTTGTGAGTGGGATTCCCATTTTTACCTGTCAGCTTGCCACGTTTGTCAGTCTTAGCCGTTGTATGGTGTGGCCTCTTTTCCCCCTGCGTCCAGACTCAGTAATGGGATCAGATGCCATTTGATGCAACTTTCAATCCCTCAAAAGTAGCCTTGTCTTCATGTGAACAAAACATCTTTTGAGATTTACCAAGTAAATCTATGAAATCAGAAAGAAGGAATTGCTCCCTGGCCAATATTTGCTTAAGTTGAATTCCAATTATCCTTAACCTGCAAGCAAAGCTTTGAAGTTACCGATAACTTTTCTGTTTAAAAGTTTACACTCTTATATATGTGGATACTCTGTAACATTTTGAGGTTAAAGCACCAAAAAAAGCTTAAATATATAACTTGACCAGAGACTTCATTTTTCTACTGTAAACCTCAATATAGGACCACTGACATGTGATATCAAATTAAAATAAATTTTGTGGTTATAAATTTTTTATAATATTTGTGCATAATGAATAACATTTCAATAAAAATAATTTAAGTAAGTGCATTCACTTAATTTATTTTCCATATAGGCATTTTCTTCTTCAAATATGGTCCATAATTACTTACGCTTGAGATTCACTGCTTCAGTTTACAAATAGAACATTTTAAGTAGTGAATGCAAAGCTTTAGGATTCTGACCTTAACTGCAATAGAAACCTCAAGGAGTGGTTACAGTGATTGCCAGGATGTCCCAGGAAAGGAATATACCTAAAGGATATATTGATATGCTAAAGGAATGGAATTTTGCAGCAGGTATCTATTCTGCACTGGTATACCTGGCATCAGTTATCTCTGAAAGCATATTTTTTGAAAATAGGTATCTTGCTTTCTCTGTGTCATTTTATTTCTGGTCTCCGAAGGAATGATAACCTTGGTAAAACAGCCATCTAAGTATACAGCCAATAACCACCCTAGGTGTTTGGTTTTCTGCTTCCTCTCACCTTCCCCTTTTCTCTCTCCTTTTCTTCTTTCTTCCCTTACAGATGTGTGCACACCTGCACACACACAGCATATATATCAATGAAACTTGTAATTTGTAAAGATTTATCAATTCCTAATATCTCAGCCTACCTTGTTTCTAACCTTGTCTCCTTTGGGCGGTGTATGTGTGGGCGGGTGTGCGTGGGTATATACAGGAAACGTATCTCTGTATCAGTCAATCTGCCTGTCTGTTGGAGTGTACTTTGCCAACTTGTCACGTTGCTTATATAAATATAGAACTGTGTCTTGAAAACTCGACAGACACTTGCCATCACGTTCTCTTCTCCTCTCCCACATCCTTCTAACCCTAATCAATTTTCAGAAATGATTTTTTGGGGGTGGGGGTTGACCAGATATAGATATACAGATACGAGTCCACAGATCTTCCAGATGAAAAAGCCTATGTGATCTTTGACACCTTGATTGTATGTAAATATCCTACTTTTTTGGATATATAGATAAAATAATTAATTTTCATTCAGCTGCTTAATTCTGTCTTCATAGCCTGAGGAGAAATGATGGTTGTCACTTGTCACGTTGCAGTCCCCCTACCCCACCCCCACCGCATTTCATTTGGTACTTCATCTCTTCCTCTCAGCATCTGAGCAACTCAAGAGAGATGTTGGCTGCCCCACTGGTGGGGGTGACAGTGAGTGACAGGTAGTCTCACACGTCTCATTCAATGACAAGAGTGCCCATTTGACAAACTTTTTCACTTCTCTGTCAAGCACACTACAAATAGATACCCATGTTGAGATGGAT
>RJWJ010048699.1:0-10500 GCA_004363605.1 Indri indri | reverse complement strand
CAGATGATGAAAAAGAAATGACAAAAACATGTCAGGCAAAAGCAAAGGCATGAGCAGAAGTGTGGAGATATGGATAACTATGTCATATTTCTGAAACATTCAAGAGATCATTTAACTACTGCAGAAAGTTTGTGTAGGGGAGTCATGGAAAAGTTGGAAAGATACGTCTTTCATTTATTCATTCATTCCACATTCATTGATTACCATGTGTCAAAGATAGTGTTAGCCTTGATGAATAAGACGTAAACTTACAAACCCTACTTTCTTACTGACAAATGAAAGAGACAGACATCAAAAAAATAATTATTGAAAAAGCGGCAAATGCTGAAACTGAAGTATGCAGAAGGAATGGTTCTCTAATTCTGCCTAGTGTCAAGGTGAGGGTAGAAGGACCAGTTCACAAATACACAGTATGAGCATTCCAGACGGTGGGGAAGCACACGCAAAAGGACGTGGGTGTGAACGACTTGCTCACACTAAACTCAAGTTGTTATGTGGGTTCTTTTGGAGATTGGCAGCTACTAGTGAGGGAAGCTAGAAATTTAGGGAGAACCGAAAAAATAAAGGATCCGGCATGTTATTTGCCCACTAAAAAGATTGTAATTTATCCTCTGGACAATAAGTCACTGAAGGATTTTCAAAGAAGTCAAGTTTTGCATAACTAACACTTGTTCTGCTCCTTTGAGCAGTGGTGGTGAAAGCCGAACTGTAGCATGGCAGTAAAACACACGGAAAAGGGCAAACCCAAGGTAGTTAGGAGCTGGGCTAGGAGAACTCAGGACATATGGAGGCAGGAAGTGTGCTGGTAGGCGAGAGAAACTGGTTTCACAGTGAAAAAAGGCTTTAATGGAAGAAAGATTAAGTTTTATCTTCACCAGTTCCTGATAAATCTTAACTGAATAGTTGTTTAGTAACGAGTGCACCAGTGAAAGGTTTTATCGGGGTCCAGAAAATGTTGAAAACTAGTAGCAGCAATTGAGCAATGGGGAGAAGTAAAAGAGAAAAAATTAAAACCAGAGAGACAGAGCTGGGATAGAAGAAGTGCAGGTGGTAAGATACTGGGGTGAAAAGGAAGGCAAGAGATGGCAAGAGCTATACAGTCCAACATGGCAGCCACTAGCCACACGTGGCTACTGGCAATTTAAAAAGCAGCTACTTCTAATTGAGATGTACTATAAATATAAAATACACAACAGATTATAAATACTTGGTATATATAAAGGAATATATCCCAATAATTTTATACTGACTTCATTTTAAGTAAAATGCTGTTAAAATTAATGTCACCTCTTTCTTTTTACTTTTTTAATATAGTTACTGTAACATTTAAAATTACATATTATATGTGGCTCACATGGTATTACCATTGGACAGCACTGGTCTAGAATCTTCCTCTAGATGTGTGCAACTAAACAGGGCTCTTCAGCTTCTTTGTTGGTCTTGTCCACTGGTGAGTTAAAAAATCCATGCAACTTCTGATAGGACTTAACTTGTCCTTTAGAATTGTTTTATTTCAAAGATAATGGAGATTCCCTGAAGTCTGTGAAACTGGCATCATTCTGAAATTCTCAGTCCCTTTTAATTAGTTAGAAGTTTTCTTAACCCTGAATCTACTAGCAATACCACCTCCAGAGAATATCTTTATAGACTTAGAGGCCAGGCATGTTGGTTTCTCCTGGAATATTAATTCCCTATTCATTAAAAATAAAATGAAAAGTATTTAATAAGAAAATTATGAAGCCCAAATTAAAATATTTTAGTTGAGCACAAGTTATAACTTTCCTGGTTCAAAGGTTAATTTCTTCCACTAAAATATTTGTCAATGGTACAACTGTGTGTAAGTACAAGTTTGAAGTTGGAGTCTCAGTTAGAAATCGCTTTCAGCTGCTAGGACCAAAGACCTAATTACAATTTTTTAGACAAATCTGAAGTTCATATTGCACATGTAAGTTGTCTGAAATAGACTTTCCAGAGCTTGTATGGTAACTCCAGAAAGCAATGTGAGACCCAGAATCTGACATTCTGCTCTAATTTCCTTAGGTCATGGTTTCTATTCCCCCAGTGATGAGAAGGCTGCTAGAACTCTAGGAATTTAATATGATTTTCATAAAGAAAGTAGGAGAGCCCACCTTCTCTTTTAATATGCCTTCCCAGAAGTTCCATGCAGCATTTTCGCTTTATATCTCTTTGGCCAGATTTAATCACAACTACAGTTGCAAGCTGCAAGATAGACTGGGAATTATAATTGCATTCTAGGTGGTAACGTGCCTAATAAACTTCAGGGATTGTTACTAAGGGGAAAGACAAAAATATGTCATGGAATAAACAAATGGCAATTTCTGCCTAGTTGAATTGCAAGAAAACAAAACTGCATGCTTCCGGGAAAAAAAAAAAATACTTGCTACAGTATTTATATAATTTATTCAAGTTATACCTACTATATTTTTCCTTCAACAATTCAAAAATAAATATATTTATCAAACTTCAGACTTAAAAATGTTGGTGTATTCAAGGGTAAATAAGATACAGCCGCTACCTTTAAGGATTTCATAATAGAGTGGCAGAGGTGGATACATATTCTAGTTCTTATACTGACTTCCTACTTGAAATTCACCATAACTTCTCACTGCCCTTAGGAAAAAGACCCAGGACTTAGTCTATTAGCCTCTTGTGGTCTGGCCCTTGTCTCCCTTTGCAGCTTCATCTCACGCCATTCTCCTCCACATTCTCTGGCCACACTGACCTTTGGTCAGTGCCTGGGCTGTGCTTTCAGTGGGGTGCTCACCTGCACTGTTCCCTGGGTCTGGAGTTTCTCCACCCCACCACTCATCACTCCTTTGCTTTCTTATCCCTCAGATCTCAATTCATAGATGGCTTCTTTAGGGAAGCCATCCCAGACTCTCTGGGTTAGGTTCCTTTTAACTCATTGATAATTGCACATTCAAGACTGTGATTACACCTCTTCTTCTTCTATCTAGACTTTGAGCTTCCTAAGAATGAAAGCAGGAAACAGACCTGCGCTCACTCCCCATTGTGCCTCCATGCCTAGAACAGTGCCTGATGTGCAACACGCTCTGACTACGCGTATTCACCCACGAGTGGATGAATGTAACAGTGGCACAAAAAAGGCTATGAAATTATAAAAAGGGAAAAGAATAATTCCAAATGGAGCAAGTCAGTGATGTTTCATGAAAGAAATGGAATTAAAACTGGTCCTTCAAGGACAACAGAGCCAGCATCACATGAGAAGGGGCAAGGCTGTTTTGGAGAAATGGACAATATAAACTAAGGCATGTGACATGCTTAAAATAGGATGTTGCCCCAAATTCTCAGAATGCCTTAAAACCACTCTAAGAATTTGCTCTCTAGTCTATGATCTAGGGAAGCCATGTGCTTGTGCTTAAGTGTGTACATCCCAGAGAAACTGCCATCAGATTTTATCCACTGGAAGGAAATACTACTTCACCTCATTCATTCTCAAATCTCTCTGCCAGCCACTGTCTTCCCCACCTATCCTCTTTGAGTCAGTGGTCAGAAAATCCTAGAAGTAGTTACATCAAAAAAAGTTTACTGGAAATATTTTTAAAGTAATGATTCTAAACTCTTTTATTTTGCCAGTGGATTTAGTAGAGTAATAAAATGACTGGCTTCTATTGAAAAATTCACTGTAGGATGTTTCCTTCACAGAGAAATTAGATTTCAGATGTCACGAGAGAATAGGAGAAGTGTTAGAGAAAAGCATTCGAGGTGAAAATTAGTCTTTTTTTTGAGAATGAGTATTTTAGTTTAGTACTTCTCAATCTCTTAGATGCATTCAAATCATCTGGGATCTTGTCAAAAGACAGATTCTGTTCAGTGGGATAAAAGTGAGGACTGAGATTCTGCATTTGTATCAAGCTCCAAGACGCTGACACTGCTGCTGGCTCCCGGGCCGCACCCTGAATGTAGAAGGTTCTACTCTCTGCATCTTGGCTCCCAGATGTGTGGAAAATGCAGCTCAGGTGGTAAGAAAAAAAAATCAGTGATGTGGGCCTTTGAGGTGTTACAATATATAAACTAGGGGAGCCTGGTTTTCTTACCATTTCCAGAGAAAATAAACCAATGCAGCTGATGTAGAAATCAGCTGGGATACCCTGGCACAGTTTCTACTTGCATTGCCTGTTCTCTTCAGAGCGCCATGCCTTATGTTACCATTAGAAAGAAACACAGAAAAGAGTTTTTCAATAATTCACTGTCTGTATGTACAGAAAGGATACTGACGGTACAACAGCACATAGAAATGTGTGGCTGGTTAATAGTTACTGACTGGTCCATTCTTAGGTTCTCTATAGCAACTTTTTCTTGATTTGGCCCTTTTCGTTGCAAGAATTGTACAAGTCGGGATTCTTGGTTATAAATAAACTAAATTTTAAAAAAGACAAAATAAAATCTCTAATGGATTTAAGAAGAAATGTGATTCTCTAGCTCAGAATTAATGGCAGGCAGAACCAAGGAGGGCAAGGCAAAGCCAAGGTTCTGTCACTTCTCACCAAAACGCAGCATTCCAGACCACTCCTCATCCACCCAGAAAAATCTCTATGAAACCTCCTTAGGTGTCACCCTCAAAATTTAGTTTCATGTGGGCGCATACAATAGGCTATGCTTGCCTTTCTGGCAGGACCGATAGCCTTAGCCTCCCACCTCATTCTTCCTTGGTAGGGGGTCTCCCACTTATTTTGTCTCCCACTTGCCTTAAAATTTCTTCCTAATAGGATTATCTTCTATTGAGATCAATGCAAACTAGTCCAAGTAAAGGCAACGTATAAGGCTACACATGAAATAATTAGGAAAAAAATTTGTGGGAACTTAAAGTAGGTGACATAACAGTAAGATGACCATATAATTTTCCATAAAACTGGAATTCTTTTAAGAGTGGAAGGAATATAACAGGCATAAACTGGTTTCATGCTGGAAAAAGTCAAGATGCATGGTAACCTTACCTAATAGATGTGGGCCCTACTGAGAGTGATGCTAGAGGAACTTCTTGATTTGAGACTGTTTTAAAGGTATGCATTCATGTATCTTCACCCAAATGCTCTGCACTAACGTATCTGAGCTATATTGCATTCATCCATTTCCTTTAATCCCAAACCAACTGAATTCCTCTGTTTATAATTTTTGTATTCTCATAAATTCCATGATGGGCACATATATGTTGCCCGCTTTCTCGGCAACTGATTTCCCTGGGCGATCCCCACTGTATCCCTTTCCACCAGCCTTTGGTTTCTGTTTGGGTTCAGAGAAGCTGATCTGTCTTCAATTACAATCAATGTCTCAGCCTGTGGCCACGATTAAGGCCAGACATCCTGAAACCCATGTGTGAGCATGAGCAGGGCCGCCCTGGCTGCAGACAAAGTGGAGAACCCAATCAGAGAGAGAAACAAACCCTGATCTCAGCGACCGTTGAGCCACTGGATCGGGCCTGCGTCTCCACACCCTTCACTGACTTGAGCTGACAAGATTTTTTCCTTGTGGACGTAGACTCCACCGGGTTTTCTGTTGTTTGCAGCTGAAACCTTTAGAACTAATACAACTTAGTGTGCACAGTGCCCGGATTTGGTCCCGAGCTCCTCTTTATTGATCTTTGTTTCTGCTGTCATTGTTGATTGGCCAATTGTTTTTATATCTCTTACTTTAAATTCTAGAAAGAAAATTCATTGGCTTAATTTGTCTTTGCTTACCAGGTTCTAGTAATAAGTTATTGGTCAAC
Organism: Indri indri; assembly: GCA_004363605.1. Taxonomy (NCBI): domain Eukaryota; kingdom Metazoa; phylum Chordata; class Mammalia; order Primates; family Indriidae; genus Indri; species Indri indri. The sequence goes on along the minus strand of RJWJ010048699.1, from coordinate 4,751 downwards.
ACATGGTTCGGCAGCCTGGTTAAGTGCCCAGCCACAAACCAGCTGAAGAGGAGGGCTGCTGCCCGCCCTCTGCAGACCTGTATCTATGTTCTTTCCATGCAGGTACGGGTATTGGGCTACCTGTGTAAGATTGAGTTTTAAACTCTATGTTCATTATTATGCTTGCTTTTTGACTGTATCATTCCAACCACAGTTATGTATCCCACAAACTTAGAATACTATAACTCATTGCTTTAGTCCATTTGAGCTGCTATAACAGAATACTATAAACTAGGTGGCTTATAAACAACAGAAATTCATTTCTTAAGTTCTGGAGGCTGCAAAGCCTGAGTTGAAACTGCCAGCAGATTCAGTGTCTGGTGAGAACTCACTTCCTGTTTCTTAGGTGGACATCTATCTTCTTACTGTGTCCTCAACGTGGCAGACAGGTGAGGGAGCTGTGATCTTTTTTTTATAAGGGCACTAATCCCATTCATGAGGGCAAAGCCCTCCCAAGGGCACCACCTTCTAATACTATCACATAGCAGATAAGATTGCAATATATGAATTTTGGGGAGGACATAAACATTCAGTCTATAACACTCATATTTTGCATTTTAGAGAACAACAAGAAAAAAGTTAAATTTTAATTTTGGAGAACTCCCCTTCCTATTCTCATTTTTATTCTTTCCTTTTGCAATGTAATTATTATTATATTGAACCCATATCTGATGATGGTAAGTTTAAATGGATCAAAATTATTGTTCCTTAAAAGCAACACCAAATTTTATAAGATATGATGCATACTAATTAAAATTCAAGGAGCCCTAGGCAAGAAGAAAAGATAAGCCATTACTTAAGTTATGCAAAAGTGTATTAAATATTCAAGATTAATTAAAATCTAGGGAAAGTTTTTTAAGAGTGCTATTTAAAGTTTGCATAAAAGTTAATGCAGTTATTATGAAATGTTTGCTATCAAACTGGTTTGATGCATAAGGGAAATCAATTAGTAACATAGTAAAATAAGAGTTAATTTATGTTTCTATAGATAGATTCTTGGTTCTGTGAAATCACTTATAATTGCATAATAATATAATAATAATTATATGCCAATACCCACTGTTTCACAAAGCAAGGGAAAGTATAATTTTATGGTATTTATTTATTTTTTAAGTGAATAATATTCCTTTAAAACCCACCCTGATGATTTCCACAATAAAAGTGTCATTGGTGAGAAATCATAAAATTTGATTTCTTGGCTTTTTTTTGGTAAAAAAAGAGGAGAACACAATTTTTACTGAGCAGGTGGTTCCTGATATATGAATTCTTGATTAAAGAATGATCTAGCTATGTCAACAGTGCCAGGAAAGTTCTGACTCTGACTTTTGAAATTGATCTTTATTCTCCAGTTCAAAACATATAAGCCATGGCATCCCTTTTCTTATATAGACGTAGATATGTAAGGAGCTAATATAGTCAATTACTTCCAAGAATATCTGGCCACGTCCATCTGACACAATTTATTATTTTTGAGGCCACTGCTAACTGGGAAAAAGTTTTCCTAGCATCCTGATGTAAAATTACAATTGCATTTCCCTAGAGTAACAATAGTCTAAAGATTGGGAGCAGTGGCTGATAATTAGAAATACACTTTGTAAGCTCGCTTGTGAAACAAGCCCATTTATAGCATATTTTTATATCAAAAGGGAAAATGTAGTCTGATTTTCAAACAATTGACTGGCAAGTGGACTTATCCAGTGTTATCTTTTAATAATCAATACAGCTATTCAAAAGACAAAAGCGACTTTCTCTAGAAAAGAAAGTGGGACAAATTAGCAGTGGTCTATCTATTGCAAGTTACGATAGTGTCTAGAGGTAAGTAAAAAGCTTTCAGTAATGTCTCCGAGCCTGGAAGCACCAGCTTTATTCTCACTGGGGAACAAGGTCTAAAGGAACTTTTATGACTACTGTGTCTGACAGAGAATCAAAACTCGGCTAAACCCAGTGGTGAGGGACTCATTGCTAAACGGACTTACAAATACTGTGTTATTTCCTAAAAATAAAACATATCTAGCCTATGAAGTAAGATTTCCCCCAACACCAAAAAATTCCAGCAAGCTTTGACTGGTGGAATGCATAGCCACCATATGAACGAAGATGTTAGCAATAAATAGGGAGTCATGTAACTAAACAAATTCCCAGCAGATGTCTATTTTCCAGGGAGGAGATTCCCAACCCTGCCCTCCCTAGGGCTCACCTTCCACAGGCTGGGGACCTGCTAAGGCTCAAGTGTGGCACCGCAGGGGTCCAACCCCTGCCCCTGGTCCTGGCAGCATTTTCATCTGCGTGGCCTTATACTCTGCCACATAGATGCAGATACATGGCCAGGGTTATAGGAAAAATTTTTTCTTGACATTTAGTTGGAATATTAAAAAGAACAAACAAAAAAAGGAGAGATCTATGCTCTATACTGTAACATACGGTCTGGCAAGATGGCTTATTTTTATTTAATGATTTTGTTTATAAATTGCCTCTTTATAATTACAACTGAAAACTGAGAACAAATGAAAAGGAGAAGGCATAAGTTAAGACATGTCCTGTGCTCAAGCTTGAAATTTGGCTTGGAGTTTTTTGGAAGCTTTATTATACATGTTGGAAATATGTACAGGGTTGGCATAAATATCCACCTGGCATTTTCCTGTTAGATTCTGCCAGTATTTGTGTGGGTATTGGCTTAATATATTACCAATATTACTGTGTAAAATTCAAGGAGAATTCTTCTTGATCTGGCCTCAGATGAGATTCAAGAAGCACATGGGCCTGTAGGAAATATTCAAAGTCAAAGCCCTAGAACAGTCATTAATCATGGACCCGCCAAAATTATCTGATCTGGATTCCATCAGCTCTTCCTTAAGTCTTTGCTTTGACACTTGCTCCATTGGACAGAACAATGACAAAAGGAGTAAAATTTCCTTCCCTACCCAGACATCTTATTAAATGAAGCTTAGAAGCAGAGATTCTTCTAGATACACAAAGATACAAGTTCATCTTTGTGAAAAATTTTAATGTTAACTGTTGGGATAGGAAAAAAATAAACCTAAACTTGCTAATGGCATAAATTTTCTAAAATTGTAAATTGCATCATTCACCAAATGTATATGGTTAGAAATGAAAACAATAATATACACTTACTCTTTAAGTTCAATATAAGGAGAGGGCTGTATGTCAGAATGTCATCTCTATTGAGGTGTTATAAGAAAAACTTCCTCCAGCAGTACCGAGTCATCCTAAAGTGTTAGGTATAATTTTTTAGAAGAATTGTTTGTTGTTCTGAATACAAAATAACCAAGGCACACATCGAATACCATAACCAGTGACATTAAAGTGAATTATTTTCATTAAGTATTGCAGTGTTGTCATGAGGAATGAAACGGAAGAGCAAAATGAAGCTAGACATGAAATGTGTTCAACATCATTTCCCAAATATTTCCAGAGAATTAATTAATTGAGTCATTCAACAATATTTATTGAGGGCCTGGAGAAGTGCTATGATATTTGATACAGCAAAAGATGTTCACATTTATGACCTCATTCTGTCACTTTCTGCCATAAGTAGCATCCCATTGGCAGCAGGGATGCAGGGATATATGTTTAGAAATTATCTCTTAAAAATATTATTTAAATTGATGCATTTTCTAAAAAATTATGAAATGCCAATGTTTTCTTCAGTTCTTATTTTACATGACATGTGATTGACCTTAGGAAATATTTGTTGTTACTGAGCATTAATAATGTTATATTAACAATTAACTGAAAACAACCAAAAATTCTAACTGCAGAACCCAGTTGCAGTTAGGAGTTTATTGCTAAGTACTCTGGCATTATGTCAATGTTTATAATCAAGTTCTCTTAGACTATAAAATCCACAACAAAGGAGGAGGTTAGGGAGTGTTCTTTGATGTTGATCTCTGATAGAGGATCATCATAATCATTGAAAATTTTTGCAATGCAGGCTGCACAAGAAAACCTATCCCTGGAATACAGAAACATTCTTAAGAGGAATAGACATTCCTCAAAGAGTTTGTTTTTGACCTTTATGAATTATATATTATCACTGCTTTGAATTAAGCTATTACTACCTCATTGTTAGTTTAACAGCTAGCGAATGAGTAGGTGTTCTGAAAAGCAATGTTTAGCATCGTGTTAAATCTTATTTTAAAAGTTCATTTCCACTGAGAGGATTTTCTAATAACCGTGTTTCTGCTAGTAATTCATGCACGTACATGTAAAAATATTGAAATAGGAACTACTGTGATATGGTTTGATAGAGAAATATTAATAGATGGTAAATGTTACAGAGTTTCATTTCCACACAGAAATGTTACATTGGAGGATTATCAGCTTTCTAGTCATTCAAAATATAGTTATAGCATCCATCCATCTATATATAAATAGTATAAATATGAATAGTATATTTGTCTGCATCCTCCAAATTATACAATTAAAATTAAATATCTATTTAAAATTATTAAAATATCTGGATTTCTGGTATGTCCTAATGTGCATATGTGACGTATACATATGCTAATATATATACACACATATGTAGATATATGTACACTACTGATTATACATATAATCTGATTTATATTATATACATGTTATGCTGACAATATATATAATCCCTTATACAAGTTTTTTACCCTGCTAGCATCCTGAGTTTATAATCATTCCATCCTAAATCAAACAAGCATATGCCTCATTCCTGTTTA
>RJWJ010048697.1:0-10507 GCA_004363605.1 Indri indri | reverse complement strand
TCCAGCACAGCTCTCAGTCATGTCTTTGACTTTCCATATCATGTTGAATGCTCTCTGCATTACTGCAGTTTTCTTTCAGCCTCCTTGCTGTGTGGTATGCCTGGGAAAATAGGCGGCCTACAGTAAGGAGCCCTCTGGGCTTCTGCCTGGATCCAGGCCTTTCTGCTGGCCAAGCGGGCGGCTGGGGTAACGGAGTTACTGGTACTCACCAAATTCAAGACCAGAAATTGCCTTTCAGGCTTTATGCCTGTGGTTAACTTTGTTTTATCTATAGTGCAGACATCAGGATATCATGAAAATGTGACTTGTCTGCTAGCTGCATAATCAAGAGTGGATGTCAGGCAGCGGGGAGGGGGAATGGGGCAGGAGGGGACGGGTATACGCCTACACAAAGAGTGCGATGAGCACCATCTGGTGAACGGACATGCTTAAAGCTCAGACTTTGAGGGGGGGCAAGGGCAACATACGTAACCTAAACATCTGTACCCCCATAATATGCTGAAATAAAATTAAAAAAAAAAAAAGAATGGTTTGTGGATTTAGTGGAAACATTAGCCTAAGCTTCTCTTTCAAAAATTATAAAATGGCTTTTTACATTTAGAACACTATGATACACCCGGATATGGGTTATGAACCTCTTATCCTCCTTTGTAATTCAGAAACTGTATATGGTGAATTTAAATTTCCTGAATTTAAAGTGCATCTTAAAATAGCTGAGTGCTTACTGGGATCATTTTGAGTATTTATTGATAATGACAGCAATATAATTCATAAATACTATGTTTAACTGTGAAAAAGGCTTTTCTGTGTTTTCCTAAATTATAGTTTGATAGATATAATTGGTGTGCTAAAATTTTACCGAAATCGTAGTACATCTTCCAAAATCCTGTTTGTTGTTATATATATCCACATTAAAATGGTAATACGTAACATTTACTGAATGTTATTAATATGTGTAAGGCTCTGCACTGAATATCTCATATAATTTTCCCAACAGCCCTAGGAAATGTGTTCAAATGTTTGCCTTAATTTATAGATCAGGAAATTGAAGCTTAGGGAAGTTTAAAAGAAAAGAAACTGGCTCTAGGTAACAGAGCTAATAAATGACACATGCAGGATAAAACTCTTAGATGATTAAGGCCAAGTCCTCAGGTTCACCTAAAGTGGAAGAAACAAATAGAAATACGCAGAATTGTGCATAGCAATGGCAGGTCTAGTGCGTATGGGGCACTTATTCTGTGCTGAGCACTGAATCATTGTACAACCAAGGAATCACCTATGAGGTAGGCAGTTTTATTATGCCCATTTAACAGATGAAGGTGTGGAAGTATAGAAAGGTTGAATGGCTTGCCCAAGTCACAAAGCCAGTAGGTGGCAGAGCCCAGATGTGGATCCAGGCACTCTGGTTTGAGTGACATGGCTCTTAAACCCACATTGTGCTATACCCTCCTTTCTGTTCTCAGGAGGACCTATGATTGTTTTCAGCAGATGTATGTCACAATAAATTAACTTAGAAATGTATACTAACTTCCACCCTTCATAACCATGCTTCCCTTTTACTCCTTTAGAAACAGATATCCTGTAAGGAGTTCTAAAGAAATATAGGAAGCATTTATGGGGAACTCTTTCTTGTACCGCCAAACCTCTCCTCAATCTTCCATGAGTTTCTTCCCATGTAATTGTTGTGATATTAATACTTGAATATTTTATGCAGCACTGTACTACATATAAGTTTGTCTTTCTCTTAAACTAATGCAAATATCTCTGTTATGTGAAACTCATTTTTTTTTCCTTACATGTGCTCAGTTATTTGGATCTTCAAATACATGAAAATAATTCATTTCTATGAAAAATATTATTCAATTAGATATTTGAACAAAAGCGTTATCATTGAGTAAACCATACTTTTTATTAAATTAGGAATTTAAGTTGTGATGACTTTTATAGGTTGGCATAATTATTTCCTATGCACATTTATATTTCTTTGCTTTTCCAAAGTTAAAATATGGGCAAACACTCATTTATCATTACTCAGTAGTTTCCAAAGAAGTCTACAGAAGTACAGATTTATGATATTCCCGGTCAGACTCTAAGAGAGGTTAAACCGTGGAGGAAAATAAAATTACCAGTAATTAAATTTACAGGCAGGTTTGCCATCTAAAGCAAATTTATTGCTTCATAGTGAAAGATAGTTTAGACACTTGCACATAAAGTGAATCCATTTTTACATGATATAGGTATTATACGTTGCTGTTTCAATTTATATAATTAAAATGATATCATTGCACTCTAAGGTTAATGGGATACTCAACTGGAAACCATACGTCGTGGGCAATAAAATAGCAGCATTGCAGTATTGGCTCTTTTGTTAAAAGCTGATGCAGTATTTCAGCACCATTAGATTACATTATAACTTTTTAAAAAATCTTTAGAACTAGTAAGAAACCGAGATGCCAATTTAAAAAAAAAAAAAAGCGTACTCTTGAAAGCGGCCTTTATTTTTAAGAAATAGAAGAATTAAATAAATATATAAAGAGTGCTTCAAATGAACATATTTGAGAATTATTTTCATCTTACTGCTTTTTTTCTGGAGAATACTCTAGAGAAAGCCTCAAATGAGGCTTCTAAAATTATCATTTTCGGATTTGCTATATAATATAGGCTTGTTTTAAATTTTAAAATCTTTTAAATCTGAAGAAGACCATAGTCTTTCACAATTTTCCTACCTAAATTACAGGTACTGAGATACAGATAAGATATCTATGTAACTAATATGTATCTCTATATATACCCATGCTTGCTCATGATGAGTTTCTCTCTTTCTCTCTCTCTCTCTCTCATCTCTCTCCACCTCTCTCTCACACACACGTATAAACAGGTACACACATATACACATTTAGAGAAAAATGTATATAATTTAGTATTTATGCAATTTAATATTTATGCAGCTCTGTATTAGCATGGATATAAATATGTGGAAAAAGCAATGATAGGAAAATACTTCTAATTTTGAAAACTGTTTTAACCCAAGTTCAAAATAAATTAAGAGCTGCTTCTGTAGTCTCTACAAATTCTGTTAGCTTGATGAAGAGAATATATCATGCTGTTGCATGTATATGAAAGTAAAATTGAGGGAAAACTGCTATAACCCAATGTAGAGAACCAGAACAGACAATTCTTCTGAGAATTGTGGTATCTAAAAAGATTTGAGATGATCTAAAGCAGTAGCCATTCTTTGATGTCCATGGTCTAATAATTGGGCTCTCGTTAAACTAGGAAATACTAAAGCAAGTACAGATATTCTGCAAAGAACATGCTAAATATACTAATCCCCAGCAGAGGTCATTGAAATTGCCTTACAAAGTCTGCTACATCCATCATCTGAGGAATAGATAAACAAAAAAGTGTTATATCTATACAATGGAATATTATTGAGCAATAAAAATAAATGAAGTACAGATATATACCACAACATGGGAGTGGAAAGGTGAGGACTGCTAATGAGTGCAAGGTTTTTTCAAAGGAAGTGAAAATGTTCTAAAATTGGATTATGGTGGTGGTTGCACAACTCCATATGCAATCTAAAAACCATTGAACTGGACAGTTTAAATGGGTGAACTTTTTGGTATGTAAATTATATCTCAATAAATCTCTTAAAGGCTATTGCAAATAATTTCTCTCCGGGGGGTCTCTTTTGTGGAGGTTTTATGTTTTCCAGTTTTACTTAGTGAGTCTTTTTTTTTTTCAAGGATTTTTTTCTATTTTGTTATCTATTTTTTTAATTTCAGAATATTTACAAGAGTACAAATGCTTTAGTCACATTATTTGTAGGTATTTTTTTCAATGGAAACTTATCTTCCATTGATACTTTTTCATAGTTATCAAGAATCATTGTTTAGTTGAAATCTGTAAATTCTACAAGGAAATCATGATGGTTACCCATCTTTATAGACTACAAGTTTTTATAAAGTCATAATTGAATACAGACATTGATATGAAAAAGTTGGCAGGGACATTAAACAACAACAAGGCTTGCTGTTCTGAAACAGATGGTGAACTCTAGTCATTCTTGCACAAAGATTCCTGAAACCTTTGTTAGGTTTTGTTAAACAATAGGGAATACAAGAATGATCTTGTTTCCTTTACTGCTATTAAGATTAACTGAAACCTCTTAAGATGACTATTCGAATGTTCTAGAATCCCAGCACAGCCTCTCTCTTTCATTCTAATTAATTGTTAAATGCAGCAAATTCTGTCTTCTTACCATTCACCTCCAATGGTGTCACCCTTGATACACCTGTATCTTTCATCTTTCCATGCTGATGTTTGGAAATAACTTCCCATTTTTCCTTGCCAAACCATCCTCATTAGTTTCCCTAAAAGCCAACTCAGTGCGCTCCTTTTCCAAAAGCATTTCCTGACTACTGTGCCACCTCACTTGCCATTATTTTATTTACACATGCATGTCAGCATGAGTTTGTGTTTGCCCTTTACTCACATGTACATGCCTGCTTTTCCTTACTACATTGCAGTCATTTTGATGAGAAAAGTAGGGTCAATTTTTTTTTATATATCTACATAAATGAGTAGTGCAATTTCTGGCACAAAGGCATGGAGTTGGGTATTCCGGAAATGATCATTTCCTGGTTAGCATCCGTACTTTATTGACTAAATTGTGAAACTCACACATACCCCTGCACCCAATATTGAGAGAATTAAAAGATTTTAAACTCCATCAGTTGAGACAGAGACTGTAGTTAAGGCTGAAGAAAGGCTTTCAAGGCTATTTTCCATTTAAATTCTAAGGAACTTATACTAACACAAACATTCTGTCTTTGATATTACTTTATGTTACTGATCTCATTAAAGATATTTGGATTAAGAAAAGACTATCTATACCATATCTTAGAGAACCAGATAGTAAGTATATCATTGTTTTATGAATAATTTACCAAAGCAAAAGATAACCTTTTCATATGTCATCTAAGAGGGACATCGAGTACCTGTTAAATAAGTAATTTTCTTGACAAGCTAAATATCAATAAATATAATACTAATTTTCTAATCACTTATGGAAATTTTTGTTTATGATTTATTGACCACAGCCAGGCACTGCCTTAGGCACTGGGGATACAATGATGAATTATTCATTGTCTATTCTTAGGGAACTTTGGCTCTCAGGGGATGTGTTAACAAGTAAGCTAATGATTGTAATCCGGTATAATATCAGTTAAGTATACTAAGCTACCAGAGTAGAAGGAAGGGAGCCTACTCCAGTATATTCCAGACAAAAATTTTTATGAGCTAGAATGTTCGAAGTCTGTTGCAAGGGATGAGTAGGAGGATTAATCAAGTGAAGGACAACGTGTGAATATTCCAGGCAGACAGAAATGCATGTACAAAGTCTTGGCAGGAAAAAATGTGTTGGTATTAGATTGTGTATGCATAGATATTCCAGGAATCCATACATAAACTTGAGAAACTCCACTGCAAAATCTTTTTTGACTAACATCTACCATCTCCAACACTCCAAGCAATAACAAAATATATTTCCTCCTTTATTATTTTGGGACTTTCTATATTTTGCTGCTAATTTTTTAAAATCAGTTCAGTAGTATAATGACCACTTTATCTACCTGCTTTCTCTTTCTGAACATGAGCTCCCAAAGAGAAGATACTATGTTATTTTTGTCTTTTTATTTCTAAGAACTAACAATGTGTTCAGCACTCTCTGCCTTAATAAATACTTTTTGAAGTGACATGAATTGAACTAATGGAAATGCAGAAAGTAACACGTGCCCAGTGCTTTTGTATGCGAAGACTGGGTGAAGTATTTCATTCCTTCACAAAGAATACATAGGGTCATTCCGTTATCGTAGGAACCATGACACAGCAACGCTTGGTATTTTCTTCTGGATTTAGAGAAAATAAAACATGAGTCAAACTTGACCAAGATCACGTGGTTACCTAGTTTTTATGGGTGGAACCAGGGATTTCTATCTAAACCTGTTTCTAGACCTGTCCCAGTGCACCACCCACCAGGATACCATTTCAGCCAACTGTAGGTGTTCAGACCATTGTGGTTATTGCTGTGCTTAGATGGGAAAAAAAACTTGGGTTATTCTAAAACATAAGCCATCGGCTCAGTGGTTCTCCTCATAAAGACACATAAGAAGGTTATTTTTTATTTGTTGTTGTAGACACTATTTTTAGTATCTGTTATTACCTGGTGGCTCTACCAAATTAGGTACCTCTTTCTTGAATACACTTAATAAGTATGCTTATAAGTAGCTTAAATGATGGCAAATATCACTTGTAAAGAATGATCTGATCTAATATGAAACAATGATATGGATACTATTTAGTAGAGAAGAAAGAGAAAGGATAAAAGTTCTTTACATTATGAATTCTTTATTATTTCAAGATTTGTATCTTGACTGTAAGATTTCACATCATGCAAAGTGTTCTAAAAGTGGCCTCTTAAAAAGTTTTGAAGATGGATAGTGGTGACAGTTTCACAACAATGTGAATGTACTTAACGGCAATGAACTATACACTTCAAAATGGTTGAAATTGTAAATTTTATGTTATAAAAAAGTGGTCTTTCTTATTCAGCACTCTTCTTTGTCTAGAATGCGATATCCATTCCTCTTGGCTTTAACAGTGCTTCTTAGTTTTTATTTTCTGTTGCCATTCCTAACTTCCAACTAGATGCACATACACAATGCCATGTTTATAAACCAACAAAAGCTAGAAGATACCATTTATCAGAGATGTTCCAGTGAGTTACTAACATAGTGTTCAAAGACTGTGGGCGTAACAGTTACCTGGCAGACTTGTTAAAAATACAGATTCCTGGACCTCTTCCCTAGAGATTGTGCCTAATAATTCTGGCACTCAGAAGACTGTTTTTCAAAATAATCCCCCCAGATAATTTTTACAGATGATCTTTAAAGCACAATGTGAAACCACAGCTCCAAGCTGATTGAATTATCATGCCACAGATCCGGACCTCTACAGAAGCCACTTCCTGGATGAGGCAGGGTAGCAGTGGTAAAGATTATGAGGTTTGTGTAACAAGTTCAAATTCCAGCTCCACTGCTTACTAGCAATGTGACCTCAGGTGAACTATGTAACTGCTGTAAACTTCAGTTCCTCATTTCCAAAGTAAGAAAGGAGTACACCCTGATGTGATTGTGGAAACAAATTAAAGTGTGTTGCGTAGCAGTTAGTAATTGCCCAATAAATGTTAGCTTTGAGAATTAACTTATTTCATCATTCTAAGGTACACACTTTTTCACACTTAAATATCTACAGAATTTTATAATTGTTAGTAAGTTGCAAAATAACCTTCTGTTGACACTTTCTGTTAAGAGCAAGAAGTGCTAGTATCAAGACATATTAGAGATTAGAAGAAAATAGATATCTATTATTATTATTATGCTCGATAAAGCTTTGGCTGTTGACTACTGGAAGTTCTAGTGACGAAACAATTTTCAGTGAAGGAACAGCCCCAGCAACTCCTAAAAAGAGCTCATTTAGACATCTGACGAAGAATGATCAAACTACTTATCCTACAGAGGAGAGCTGGAAGAGGAAAGACATATGTAGAGGGGATAGCATATGTATCAAGAAATGGCTGTCGAGTTGATGGTAAAAGCATACCATAAAGCTATCATAAAGAAGAATTACATCAGACTTTATGCCGTCAATAAATCCTTTTGAAAACATGAATGAGAAAATAGGAATGAGGACAAGAAAAGACGACAGCTGACTTTTCTGCATGTAAATGTTAAAATCTTGAGTAAACTGAGCATCGGTTTCTTGGGGAGAATAACTTGCAAATCTGAAATTTGTTGACTCATACTACCTAAAAGCAGATTTATATAGGGAGTGTGTAGTTCAATTCTCATTATAGTTTAGACTCTTTGATCTATATTTCTGTATCTGATCTCTTTATTTTACTCTAGTCTCTTATCTCCAGCATTTTATGAAATATTTTTGTTCACCTCTCCTTTATCCCTTTGATACCAGTATGTCGTAAGTCCAGTTTTCTTTTCAGATTTCTCCTAGTCGTATCTATAATTCTAGATTTTGTTATTTATCACACTTCAAACCACAGACTTATACTTAACAGCTGTCTCCCTTGCCCATGTACATCCAGCAAGCTGCTATGTTTTTTAAGTTTTTTTCTTTTCCCTCCTCACTTGCCAAAACATTTGCTAAAGGCCTATCACATGCTAATAATTCTGCAGAAACAAGATGAACTAAAATTCCTGCCTTCATTTATCATATTGCCTAACAGGAGAGAATGTTATTGAGGAAAGAAATTGGACTAAAATCATTTTTTTTAAATTTATTTATTTTTAAAATTGACATAAAATTGTATGTATTTATCATGAACAATGTGATGTTTTGAAGTAATACATGTTGTGGAGTGGTTAAATCTAGCTAATTAACGAATGCACTACATCACATAGTTATTTTGCAGTGAGAACATTTAGCATCTAATCTCTTAGCATTTCTCAAGAATACAATATATTGTCATTAAATATAGTCAACATGCCATACAAAAGATTTCTTGAAATTATGTTTTCTATCTAATTATAAGTGTGTATCCTTTGACCGTCATCTCCCTAGTTCACCCATCTGCTAGCCCCTGGCAACCACCATTCTACCCTCCACTTCTATGAAAGCAACTTTTTTAGAATCTGGACCACATTATGTTAAGTGAAATAAGCCAGGCACAAAAAGACAAATGCCACATGATCTCAACCATGTATAATCTAAAAATGCCAACTAAAATTATTAAAGATCTATAATAAATATGTGTGCAAGTCACCTTAAGAGCACAGAAGAGGGAACAACTAACTTCTGAATGGTAAAAATAATTATGCAATAATTTTATTATTAAATGATATAAATACTAAGTTGTATCATTAATACCAATATTGTTATTTTACGAGGCAAAACAATTTTAAGAGGTTATTTCTATTAGCTTATTTTACAGATAAGCAAATGGAGACAGAGACTAAGTACCTTACACATACCACGTAGCTAATAGATTGCAGAGATCCATCACTAGGCTCAGCTGAGGAGCTGGAGAAAACCATGTTGAAGGAGATATTATTTGTTCTGTGAGCTGAACAGTATTTAACTCTCCACCTCATGGTAATAGGAACTAGGTGTTTAGGCAAAAGGAGGATGTGCAAAAGCCGAGCTATTTAAAAGGAGATCATATAAAAGGTGAATTAGGAGCATGGAATTCATGAGTGAAGGAAGGACTGAGGTGGAAATCGAGGCACAGCAGGTATCAAGAAGACCCTGAAGTGAGAGAATGAGTGACATTTTCAGGAAACCCCAAGGAGGCCAGTGTGGCTGGAGCAGAGTGGGTGAGGAGAGGAGTAGAAAGAGATGAAGTCAATCAGGGTGTTTGACCAGTATATTTTGGGAACTTGTAGACCTTTATGATGCTTTTAGCTTTCTTTCGTAGTGAGGTGAGACATCTGTAGAGAGTGTTGATAGGAAATGCAGCAAGATATGACTATAGGAAGGCGAGGGCAGAAGCAGAGAGATAATCGGGAGGCTATTGACATAGCCTAGACAAGGTGAGGTGTTGGGTTTGCTCAGAGGAGCAGAGGCGCAGGAAGGTCGGATTCTGGATATATTTTGAAGATGGAGTTGAGAGGAGTTGCTGGCGGATTGGGTGTAGGGTGTAGAAGAATATGAGCTATCAGTGTGAATTCTGAAGTTTTTGGTCTGAGTAACTGTTGGGATGGTGTCTCCTTAACTGAGATGATCCAGATAACTATGGTACCAGCATGTGGGATGCATTGGAAGGAATCATAAGTCAAGGCAGAGAGATCAGTTTGGAGTCTCAGTCATCTGTGAAAGTGGTGATGCATGTTGACGAATGTTCTAACGGTGACAGTGGCCTTGGAGAATGGGAGGACTGAGTTTGGAGACAGTGCTTAGGTAGTTTTTTTAATGGGTTGGCTGTAGGAGAAGGGGTGGGTCTAAAATGGGAAACTCCAGGCAGGGGTGGGGAACCTGCGGCCTTCCAGTTTCAAGATTGTTCTTTTTTAAGTACTAAAAGAGACAAGAAAAACTTCATCTTTATCTGCTGCACCCTTGTTAATAAAAAGATTTATTCTGTGAAATTTGGATTTAGTCAAAAAGCCACACTTAAAGACCTAGAAGGTCACATTTCGCCTTAAGGCCGCAGGTTCCCCACCCCTGCCAGGGTCTCATGACTGGCCACTAGGACCACTTCTTGGGTGTGGTTCTGGGAAGCCTGTATCTTTCCAACTGTGCAAATGCCAAGAATGTAAAGTCTTTGCTATTTGACACCAATTATATTCACCCTCCTTCATTTCGTTCCTATTGAGATTAGCTTCAGAATGAAATAGTCTCTTCAGCTCTTTTCATTTTCTTGTCATGTTGGAAAATGAATAAACCAGGCTATCAAATTTACGGTATTCAGTATTTTTGATTTCTATGGAAAATT
>RJWJ010048696.1:0-10495 GCA_004363605.1 Indri indri | reverse complement strand
TTTTTTTTTAATCTCTCTGGCTTTTCAGCAGTATTTTTGGAGTTTGTTGTCTGCATGACAATATCTTGCTCTGAATCAGAGAGTGCATTGAAAAAATGACTGTACCTGTGTCATGGTAGTTACCTGTCATGAGTCAGAATATGTATAGAATACTCTGTCTAAAAGGAGTGCTGCTTTCACAATATAAACATCACAAAAAAAAAATCACCTGCTTCTTGCTAACAGTACACCTGCTCCCCACTTCCCTGAAATAAAATTCCTCAATTTCATAACAACTTTTATTTTAATTAGTCCCCAATGACCATCTATCTCCCTGGTACTGTATTTTGTTTGTTGGTTTGGTTTGGCTTTTTTTTCTTCTTCTGCATTTTGCTTGACTTAAAAGGAAAATAAATTAATTTTTTTAATGAAAAAGACAAAGTAAGTTTAGTTAAACCATTTCAATTTGGTGTTTATGTAGCAGCGCCTAAGTTTTAAAATGCCAGCACTGCTTTCTTCTCCAGACATAGATGGGACTCCGAATGGCTGGCTCTAAATCTTACAGGATAAGTGTCTAAACCCCATGTGTAAATGATGGATTGGCAAAAATGCAAGGATACAGATGAACTATACTACCATCTCAATTTGTTTGGGACTTTTTATTCATGGCATATTTACTTTCTTAACTAAGTTTTAGTACCTCTCATGTGACATAACTTCTGATCCTGAGAGCATTTCATTTTACTAAAGTGGGGCAAGTGGGACCTGAAAGATGTTTGGTGGCTGAGGGAACTAGCCTGGCTGTTACAATTTGCTACAGCATGAAGATCAGTTCAACAGCCAAGTACTGAGTATCCACTATGTGCCAAGAACTAACCCTTCCTTGGCGTTGAGTCTCTGTGTGGCCAGCGCTTGCTGTGACTCCACTTGCGACAGGTCACAACATACCATCTCTAAGTCATACGCCCACTTTTGTCTTAGAAAAGCAAGAACAAATACTTTTCTTTTCCCCTTAGCTATATCCCTTATCTATGTTTAACTGCTTGTGAGATGGTTTTATGAATTTTAAAAATTTCATAATGACATGTCATATAGGTAATGAAAATTATACTTAAAATCAACAAATTGTACCAATTTATTTATTAGTTGAAAAAAGATCGCTCATTGTGTCTTGCACCAAGACCTCCGCCCCCCCAAATTCAGCTCCCAGAAACAACCACTTTTCTCTTTTTTACTTACTTATTCACATCCTTATTTTAAATAGAACTTCTACTTCCAGATATTCAATACAATCCCCAGCTCAAGAACTTGGCTGTGCTGGGTGACACCAGCTCTAATGAATATTAATTCTAACTTAAGCCCCTGAGTGAGAAGAACAAGAACCCACAGAGACAGAAGAGTGTCTGGAACAAGCAGTCTGGCATCTTGTTACTTTCCCTCTCTGGTGTCATGCTGGGACACAGCAGTAGAAAAAAACGGGAAAACATTTTCTTATAAAACCTTCTCTTGATCTCCATTCCACCCGCACACTTGACCCCAAACTTCCTCCAGATATTTTTTCCATTCCCTTTCTTTCTCAATGCTACTTCCTTTCTCCTTCTTAATCTTCACATGAAGGCTTAGATGGATGAACAAGAGCAGCTGCATCAGAAAGGCCATGTTGTTTAGAAAGTAAGCACATGGTCTTTAGAATCCAAAAATGTGGTGGGCATCCTAGCGCTACCTTAAGGGTGACCTTGGGAAATCTATAAGCTTGTTATACAACCTCTAAAATGATAACAATATTACCTACCTTTCAGGATCACCGTGAGAAAAATGTACAATATAAAAATCACTCAGAATATAATAGGTATGAAATAATTATTTGGAAATTTTCTGGAATAAAACACCATTGCTGAAGAGAAACCAATAAAAATTTGTCAATGAAAGGTAGTAATAAATTCTGATAATGTCAAACATGCTGGCCATAAGTTCCCTCAGTTTCCCTCCCAACATTGGCATTGATTTGTTACTCTTTGTAAAGAAAAATCTGACTGTCCATTGATTAGTCGGTACTATTTTGGGTTGTGCTACTATTTCCCAAAGACAGAATAAGAAATTAATTCATGACTATGGCAGGCACCAAGACATTTACATTAAAGATGTTTTTAGATGAGAGATAAAGTGCAAAATGGTTATAGCATCAGACTCTCACTCCATAAAGATAGGCAATATGACTCTGCACTTGCTAGCTGTGAAACTTTGGGCAAGTTACTTAACTTCTTTAAGACTCATTTGCAAAATAGGAATAATGGTATTGGCCCTCACTTTACAGAATTTTTGTGTAAATTAAATGAAAAAATATATGCAAAGAAATTGCTTTAATACATTTGGTAAATGCCTTTTCCATGACTATTATGGTGATAGCAAAGATGATCATGATGAAAATGATGTCATGAAATATCAAGGAATATTAAGATATCAAGGCTTAGAGAAAGCCTTCTTTGGGTGGGATCTTGCAAACTTGATTTTTTAATTAGGGAGTTTACTTCTGCTATTGCTATGATAATTAATCAGACCATTGATAATGATATATAGTGACTTTATTTTTCTACTAGAGAATAATTGGATCTGTCACCTGTTAATTGTAACATTAGTTAAATATTTTGGAAGGTCATTAGGGGTAAACCACCGAGAGAAATACCCACTACATTTCTTTGGCGTATGTCTGTGGATTACAGATGGTGATAGCCTCTGCATAAAATTAGTCATTTGTGACTTCAGACAGTGCCTTGCCTCTCCTGAGACTCCACATTAAATGAAATTTGAGGAAAATGACAGTACAAAGGACAAAGAAGATGAATGTTTGCAGTAGCTTTTTAAAAAAAAAAATAGTTAATCTTCATGTTGTGCACAGGAGACACTACCAAATCAGGCTATTAAAGTAGATAAATATAAACTTCAGATACACACTAGAGCTTTTTTTGGTTCATCCTTGTGCTTCTATTCCTTCCCTTCATGATGCCGTTCAGTCCATAAGTCATGAATAGAGTTACCTACTCTCAGGGCACGAGTTTTTCAGGGGCATGGTTGTACAAACAGCACCCAGCTGACAGTAGATCGCAGCCCAGGGACAATCATGCAACGGCCAAAAGGGAGTAACTAAAGAAATTTTTTTTTTAAGAGAATGTCAACCAAGAAATATATATCAGTCAAAACTACTCTTGTATAATGAAAGATAAATTATGACATTACCAGATGAACAGAAGCTGAGAGAGTTTGATGCTAATAAATCTACTCTATAAGAAATGGTAAAGGTAGTCCGTTGGTCCCTTAGGCAGAAATGAAGGATGCTGGACAGTAGCTCAAAGCCATATATGGACATAAAGAACTCCAGTACAGATAACTAAGGAAATAAACATAAAAGCCAGTATTATTGTAATTTTGTCTGTAACTCCTCTTATCATTTGCTATGTGATTTTTAAAGATAAAGAGATAAAACAATTGTTATAATGATTATCAATCTACATTAATGAGCAAATAATGCATAAAGGTATAATTTGTGACAATGATTTGCATGTTGTATCCCTTGATGATGCAATGCCTTTATTATCTATTAATTGTCTTTTATGTAGAGCTCATCCATTATAGATTATAAGTGCTCTGAAAAGCCTATGAGAATTATTATTTAACGGCATAGTTAAGAAACAAATATCCTTCTTATATCTTCAGCAACCTGTATCATGAAACTTGCTAAACTCTGGATAAACTTATGTTTTGGAACAGATTTTAGGAAGAAGTTGTTTAGCATTGTTTATATTATATAAAGCACACTAACAGCCCCACAGTAAGTAGAATAGTTGAGTTCCAGGGCAACTGACCCTTTGCTGAGACATAAAGGGGCTCCCAGTATCTGAATAATATCCGTAGGAATCATCTCAAGCCTAGTGATCAAACTCACAGTGTTTGTCATATACAGGACAGTGCTCTGCACCCCAAAAGACTGTGCTAATTATAATCAAGAAGTAAAGAGACCTATACCTCATTTCTTCTATTATCTATTAAGGGCTCATCTCAAAGGAGGAAATTAAAAAGAGTATTTTTTGTTTTCTAGAAGACGAAGTTTGTCTTCGATCCAGATTTTTAATGCTAATGCTTGTTAAGTCAAGCAGTAAAAATTACTAAATAACAGCTCATTAATTTTCACTAAAGTAACAATCAACTAGAATTTTTAAAAATTCAGAATTATGAGGAATATTTTTAAAAGGTAAAATAACTTGAATCTGATTAACAAAATGTAATCACAAAATGTTCTACATAACAAACATCCCTTAGCAAACTAATCATGAAGATTTGGCATTAGCCTATTTATTATTAGGATGTAAACAACGGTCTCTAAATGACTGAAAACAGCTTGTTCTTTGAAATAAGCTAAATTTGCCCTGTTATAGGCATATATACTTTATTGCTTGTTGAGTGTTATCATTTTTTTTAAATATATGCAGATTAAAGTTTACGGTGACATTCTCATTTAGTCATCACGTGCCTTCATGAGGTAAGTAAAGCTACTTTAATGGACAAAATTGTGAGGCTTAAAGGTATTTTACAACTTACTCAAGGACAGAAATGTGTAAGGGTTAGAGCTAGAAATCAATAGAATTAAGTTCTTTCTAATAATTCAGGTAAGCATTGACCAAAACCCACAAAGTCTAAGTCAATGACATTTGAATGAATATGGCTGTTTTTTAAAAGAGATATATATTGGTTAAAGAGAAAAACATCCTTTCTCTTTGTTAATTCTTAAAATTCTTAGGGAATTAGGATACGGAGTGTTAGGAAGTAGGATGGAGGAGTCTATCTCCCCTGACTTTAACTGGCCTAGACTGCACTATAAAATGTATCATTTCTTTATTTATTTGCCTGTTCCAACTTAGCAAGAATAATATATGTTAAAATAAATTAATATTTTTTTTCTTTTATGTCTATCAAAAGCAGAAAATCAGAATGAAAAAGATCTTTTGAAGTTGCACTGAGCATTCTCCCTCCTTGCCCCACTGTCTGTACCGCTCTTGTACAGAAATGTTTATGGGAGAAATTAGATTCACTCTTTGCATAAACCGATATATTTTGCTGGTGGCTATGCAAGTCCAATTAACTCTTCTGACAACATGGTAAGATGAGGATATCAGATTATGTTTGTAGCCAATTAGAAATGTCATGGTTGAATACTCGCTCTTGTAACATTATTTGAAGTTATGAAATCCTAGTACTGAAAAATATTTTATGGACCTCATATATGTTTAGGACTAAATTGGGGGATTTTCTGTAAGAATCAGAATGATGTGGGGCATAAAGTAGCAGGAAGACATCTCTTAATTGTTATTACCAATGTTACTACCACATTGCAAAAATTAACATTATTGATAGAAGAGAATATAATAAAACAGATGGGATATTGGGCTGGAAAATCAATAGACCCAACTCTCAATTTCATTTCCACTGCTTCAAGAGTCATAATTACTCTCATTTAAAAAAATATAAATAATAATTATGCTATGAAAATTAAAATAAGGTAATATACATGATGTGCTTTGAAAAGCTATAAATAATAAGATACAGATTATAAAATTAAGTTGGAATCATACATTTTCTTCTGAAATTATTTTGAATTCTAATATAAACTAATCTTATAATTTTACTTTATACGTTAGAAGTATACCCAAAGACGTATTTATTAAAAGAATATTTGAAAACCAAACCTTACCTGAATTGTGCTAAAGATAAATGAGCAACTCTTTCATTGCCCTGGTATGAATATTTTGTAAATGAGAATGGAGTTTCTAATAAGACCGTGGGAAAAAAACTTATGCCAGAAAAGTAAATTGCCACAATATTGGGCAGATCAACAAAAGTAGAAAGGGCTCTTTAAGGAACTCAAAGTCAGATTCCAAAAACCAAGCAAGTGAGCAATTCTGACTACCAGGACCAAACGAGAAACCACAGTTCTCAGCCTCCCACCACCAACTCCTACCCACTATAGTCATGGTTCAGCTTTGATTCAACAATGGTAAGAGCGAATCCTCCTAAGAACACTTCTGGGTTGGTACTAGCACCCACAATTCAAAAATAAAAAAACTCAGGCTCATCAAGGTTATGTAATTTCCTGAAAGTCACACAGAAAGTAAGTGAAAAAGTCATATTTGATCTCAGTTCTGCCTGAGATCTGCGAGCCCGTGAACTTTTCACTCCCTCATGCTAACTGGATGAATCAGGCATTTCTTTTGAAGTGACTAGTCTGCTTTCATCTTTGTAACCCTTGTACACATAACACAATTTTCTTTCCTGACCTTTCATCATACGCAGAAAAACCACATGGTCTTGATCACATGGTTAAAAAAGAAAGACAGAAAGTTCATGGAGGAACCACAGGAGGGAAGGGCCAGGATCCCCTCCATTCCCCAACTGGGTGAGAAGGTAGAACTAAACAATAGGGTCGTTGAGCTACTTATAACATCCACATGGCTGCTATGAAATGGGAGGGTTAGGGGTGCAGACCCTGTGGGAGTAACATCCCTGCCTCACCATTGTCTGTGGATACACTGACCAGCCCTCCAGTGCAATGAGTGTGTGTTTTTTTTTTGCATAGCCAAAACCAATAAGGAAAAGCTCATCACTAATCACAATGAATCCCTTTGTCTAAGCTGCTTGGAATATGTCTTTAACCAGGAATAGCCGTGGGCATGAGAATAAACAAACTCAAAGTGATCTAGTTGGTGAAGCTGCTGGTGGTCTCTAAAACCAACCTGGAGACAATTTGTCTGAACTTCTAAGGTGTCCCCCATCGTACCTGCCACCTGGCATCATAACACTGGCATGACAAAAGAGATTTTGTAGATTCAATTAAGGTAACAGATCAGTTGACACCCAGAGAGGGAGATTATCTGGGTGGGCCTAGCCTAATCACACATGCCTTTTAAAAGCAAATAATTTTATTCATCATATTACAGGAGAGGAAGTCAAGGAAATTTGAATTGTGACAGGTATTTGCAATGATAGATGTTCTTTATTATTGAGATGGAGAGGGCCAGGGGGCCAGAAACCGAGAGTAGCTTCTAGTAGGAGTTTTTAGCCAACAGCCAATAAGAAAACAGGGACACCCAGTCCTATAACTGTAAGGAACTGAATTTCACCAACAACCTAAACCAACTTGGAAGTGGATTCTTCTCCCAGAACCTCCAGATAAGAGCCCAGGATAGGCAACATATTTTAGCCTTCTTAGACCTAAAACACAGAAACCAACTATATTATGCCCAAACTTCTGACCTATAGAATTGTGAGCTAAAGTATTGTTTTAAACTGCTAAATTTGTAGTAATTTTTTATGATCAATAGAAAACTAGTACATACAGACAAGGAGTATCCTGTTAGGATCATAGTCATGACATGTGGCCCCAAAGACTTTCAACATGGAAAGCCATGCCCTCTTTAAGAGTGACCAGAGAGCATACGTGCCTAAATCTAAGGTGGAGTTATTAACTCCCCGAAATATGAAAACATTTATCAAATCACACATAGATCAAACTGAAAAAGGTAGAAGCCATACTAGCTCAGGAGTTTTAAGCATAAACCACTTCTGATTAGTCATTGGCTGACCACTAAGTAATATTGCCCTGGGGTGATCTCTGCACTTGCCCACTCCTCTTTGCCTTCCACCAGGAGGGGAAGCAGCCTGAGCTCCTCACCAGAAGCAGATGTTGGTGCTGTGCTTCTTGTACAGCCTGCAGAACCATGAACAAAAAAATATCTCTTTTCTTTATCAATTACCTAGCCTCAGGCATTCCTTTATAGCAACACAAATGGTCTAAGACACCCAGTAAAAATAGTTTGGACTTTGAGCTCCAGAATTTAAAATAATAAAGTTGTATTGTTTTAAATCACTAAGTTTGTGTTATTTGTTACAGGAGAAATAGAAACAAATACAAGATATTCAAATAATATTGTACAACTTCATGTATAGCAGGTATTCTGAACTGAGGATTTTGCCCCCCCAGGGACAACCGACAGTGTTGGGAGACATTTCTTATTGGCACAAATGAGGCAATGGGGGTAGGGAGGATGCTGCCGGTATCAGCTAGGCAGAGGTTAGAGGCCAGAGATGCTGCTAAACAATGAGCAGTATAGCCTAACAAAATAGAATTACCTAGTCCAAGATGACAATTGTGCTGAAATTGAGTACCTGGATATTTAGTTTAGAAACTTATAATAGCATACTTTTATTTTTTCACTTCCACACTTTATGCTACT
Source organism: Indri indri (assembly GCA_004363605.1). Lineage (NCBI taxonomy): Eukaryota > Metazoa > Chordata > Mammalia > Primates > Indriidae > Indri > Indri indri. Next base: position 2,234 of record RJWJ010048696.1, on the reverse strand, counting down.
GTTGTCATATGTTTTATTTATATAAAAGTTATGGACTACAGAATACATTATTGATATTTATATTTAAACATTTGATGAGAATTTTAACAGTTTAATTGAGGTATAATTCACATACCATAAAATTCACTCATGTAAAGTATAAAATTCAATAAATTTTAATATGCTCACAGAGTTCTGCAGTCATCATCATAATCGATGTTAAAAATTTATTCTCACCCCCGCACAAAAAATCCATATTAGTAGTCGATAGCCAATTGCTTCACACATCCCTCCTCACCAAAATCTAGGCAATCATGATTTTACTTTTTGTTTTATAGATTACCTACTTTGGCCATTACATATAAATAGAATCATGCAATATGTGTTTTTTTGTGACTAGCTTGTTTCACTCAGTGTAAGATTTTCAAAGCTCATCCGTATTGTTGCAGTACTTCTTTCCTTTTTATTGCCAAATAATGACCCACTGAATGGATAAATCACATTTTATTCATATATTCATCAGTGGGTAGACATTTGGGCTTTTCTACCCTTTTACTATTATGAGTAATACTGTTATGAAAATTTATATCCAAGTTTCTGTGGGGAAATAAGTTTTCATTTCTTATTGGTATATACATAGAAGTGGATTTACTGGATCATATGGTAACCTTGATTAACATTTTGAAGAATTGCCAAACTGTTTTCCAAATTGGCTGCACCATTTTACACTCTCACCAACAATGCGTGGTTCCAATATATCTCCACATTTTAACACTTGTTAATATCTGTCTTTTTGATTATAGTTATACTAATGGACATAAAGTGGCAGCTAACTGTGGGTTTGATTTGCATTTCCCAGATGGTGACTGATTTTGAGATTCTTTTAATATTCTTCTAATGTGTTTATTGGCTATCCATATATTTTCTTTGGAGAAATGTTTATTTATATTCTTTACCCATTATTAATTGAGTTATATGTCTTTTTACTATTAAATTATGAGAGTTCTTAACATATTCTGGATGTAAGTCCATTATCTAATATATGATTTGCAAATATTTTCTCCCATTCTGTGGTTTGTGTTTTCACATTCTTGATGGTTCCCTTTGAAGCAGAAAAGTTTTTAATTTTAAAAAAATACAATTTTTTTGTTACTTTGGCTTTTATTTTATATCTAAGAAACTATTGCCTTGCCCACAGTCATAAAGATTTACTCCTGGGTTTTCTTTTTAGAATTTTATAGTTTTAGCTGTTACATTTAATTCATGATTTATGTTAGGTTAAGTGTTGTGTATAGTATGAAGCAAGGTCCACCTTCATTGTTTTGCCCATAGATATCCTACTGTCTCAGCCTCATTTGTTGAAAAGACTGTGCTTTCCCCCATTGAAACCCGTATATAGCTTTACAATCTCCTTTTGCAGAGGGAAAGAATTCTGAGCAAATGTCTTCACTCTTCTCATCTTTGAGGGTGGTGCTTTAAAGAAAGACAAGTGAGTGCTGGATAAAGATTTATTTTTTGATTCTTTTCTTTCTTCACTAAAATTCCATAATGTTAATTTCTTTCTTTTTTCAGTAGTACTGTCCCTTTAAACTGCTGATCCTGATCACATTGAGGGAAGGAAAAGTGAAAATTGTCCTGTATCATTGACAAAAAGAGCTCACCAATGATTTATTCAGGTAACGTCACAATCATTTCTAAAGGCCACAAGTGCCAACACACTGTCATTTCTGGCCTCTGAGGTGTTGACCTGACGCTGAAGTCTAAACAGCAGGGAGCTGAGCTGACGCCGCGCCATAGAAAGCACATGCATCGGCTCTGAACTCACACTGTAGCGAGAATGCCATATCTACTGGGAACACATGCATCTCACCTCATTCTTACTTGGGAAACATGGAGAGAAATAGAAGAGCCAGACAGTGAAGGTTAGGGAGCCAACAGAGGTGTGTTATCAAGCAAGTTAGCATTGTGGATGACTGGAGCATATCACACCAGGAAAGTCTGGGAATCGGTGGGGATTGTACACTTCAGAGTTATCCCAAATGCGGGTGGGGAGGAAACTGGGGTACTTACGCATCATCGTCATATAGATAGATATAGATATAGATATACAGATACACATATGAGATTTGTTACAGGAATCATCTCACACAATGATGGAGGCTCAGAAGTCCTCCCACCTGCCATCTGCAAGCTGGAAAACCAAGGAAGCCACTGTCATTTAGTCTGAGTCTGATGTCCTGAGAATTGGGTGGGGT
>RJWJ010048695.1:0-10271 GCA_004363605.1 Indri indri | reverse complement strand
TGAAAACTAAATTTTCACAAGAAATATTAGAGAGGGGGTAATATAGTTTTTCTATCATCAGTTTCTCAGCAACTGATCTTCTCATAAATATATACCATTAAGTGGAAATTTTCTTGAGCAGAATAATTTAGAAAAACTTCTGTTTGGAATTTTGGGAAATTTACAGCTTTTGTGTCATACTGTCCAACAGTATCCCTGTTGCCTCTATAATAAATGTTGTGTTAGGGGTTAGGGAAAGTTTACTGCCTGAGAAATATGGCTTCTGCTTCTTTCCTCTCTCCTTCTGGCCAGCCAATTTCTATATCTTATTCATATATATATATATATATATAAAATATTTGGCTAGGTGCAGCACAAGTCCAATTTAAATGCAATAATAAACTCAGTCATTTTTCTTTTATTTTTATTCTTCTTAAACCATCCAGGAATAAACTTGTACATTGAATTACCCTTCTTGTTTGTATTTTACAATGGGTAAAATACTGGCTCTTTTCACATCATTTGATTTTTGTAGCTGACTTAAAATGTAAATTTCATGATACATTATTTCATTCTTTTTTCTCTAGTTCTCATATATAAGTGATAAACCATTATTGGGTAGCCTGTGCTTGGGATATTATCCTTTTTTTTTTTCTCCTCAAGGCTGATTTATAATCATGTTTTCTTTCTAGAAACCATCTTTCTTTTTAATCATCTGCAACTACTGCTTACACTTTTTATTATGTAATTTGATAGCATTTGATATATTACTGTAATTATTTTAATAAAAAAACAAATTATTGCATGACTATTGTTTCAGAAAAATCCTTATGAGATAAAATTGGACTAAAGCCTGTATTATAATTAGGGACTTCAGGGGGAAAGGCTCAGATATGCAATTAACGAGCTCAAATATGTAAAGAAAACCTCTGTGGCTTAAAAAGGGAGACTTGGGAGATTTCATTTTTATGTATCTTCTGATCATCTTATAAGCGACCTTAAGATGTAACTTTTTCATAACAAATTTTAGTTTTATGTTCTTTTGGCAAATGTTGTTATAATACCTTTGAGTTAAAAGTTCCTTGAAAATTCAAAATGTTCTTAAAATACAATTCCTGTTATGTGTACACAGAACAAAAATCAAACATAAACCCAAATAATCACTTAGCTAATGACCTGTGATCTGCCACACTACAAAGGGTGCAGACCACTAAAGAAATGATAAGACCATTAAAGAACATGATATTTTAAGAAAAAAATTTCAGCAGTTCTTAATTTCCTATCTAATGCTAAGCACCTATTCTCCTTAAGCCAATGCTAGTTAACACATAAGGCAAGGATATGCCTTAAATCAACACCGATATTGCTTACCTGCTACCTCTACTAATTTCCTACTTTCTATTAATACATTATTTCAGCACCTCAGTTTGATTCTCATCAACTCTATTCCTCTACATCTTTCTTAATATAAATATTTATATTAACAATCTGTCCGACTTTTCAGTTGTGTTACTTTATCTTTCTTTACAGCCAAACTATCAACGCCGATGAGTTTTATCCTGTAAGCTAATTGCCTTTGGGAGACAAAACGCCTACACCACTTGCTAAGTGCAAAAAGATTCCAGGGGTTGTATGAATGGAAACCACGGTCAGGTGGTGCTGGCTGCTTCAGGTCGGGGAACGGAACAAAGCAACGTCCACGACAGGTGAGCCCTGCTGTACGCTTCTGCCTCCCCGCACACGTCGGATAACTGAGCACTGCTACATGCTGAAACAATTCCATCCTGGTCTTTTCTACTTCTTCATTCTGAAATTCCCTTAGTAATCGTTTCCTCAGGTGCCCCACATCTTTGGATCCCTTTGTTCCCCACAATGCAACCATCCTCCTAACAACACCTCCCATTTTGTCCCCTCGGTTAGCTCAAGAATTCCTACTGGCTCGTTCTCCATAGGCAGCGGCACCAGCCCCACCTCTGCCCTCAGCAGCACAACTCCATTGCTGAGTCTACAGCACTTACTGCACACCCTGGAATACAGATGCTCACCCATACTGATCTGGCCCTCCACCTGTTGGCCCAGCAGCTGCTTGCTTATGTCATGTTTATCTTTGGTTGGTTTTCAGAATGATACTCTAATTGTACAAGCTTTGCAGATCTCAGCTCTACTTCGTTTGCCTTTCTCTCTTGCTACTTTCTCCCTTAGAGAGTTCACCCATTTATCTCATTCTAATAATTAAGAACTCCCTAGCATATTACTTGCATTCCTTGTGATCAGGCCCCACCTACGTCAATCACGTTTTCTCCCCACATTTTACAGCTCCGCATCCCCTCTACCATCGCAACCCCTGCCCATAGCCACACTGACATTCGCTTTCTAACCCGCAGCCCCAATTACGTGCTATTCCCTTCAAATCCGGCATATGGATTTATTCCTTTTACTCAGACCACAGACATCCCTAAAATCTCCCATTTTTAATCTACCTTGACCTCTGAAGCATTTGGCTTTCTTGAACGTTCACTCTCCTTTTCCCTAAAATTCTTTTTGGATTCCACCTTCTTCTGATGTGTCTCCTATTTCCCTGGTTGCTCCTTCTCAGGAGTAGTACAGACACCCGCTTCAGCTACTCGGTCCCTTTTTAACCTCCTTGCGCTCAGAACCAAAAGGTAACATAAGAATTCAACTCGGGCAGTTTGATTCTAGAGTTTGGGTTCAAAAACACATATACTACTTTACTCTTTTTCGGAGGAAAACAGACAATTAGTTGCAAAGCCTCTCATATTATCTTCTTAATCATTTTAATTCTATTAATTTAATTCTATTAATTCTATGCCCCTGTTTTTCTGGGGTCTAGCAATCAGTTTCTTCTCCTATGTCTTCTTTATTTATGCATAAAATTCTCCAGTTACAGAAAAGTTCCTCTAACCCTCTCCTTGCTGTAAGATTTCTTTCTTCACTGCCAAAATTTTGTAAATGTGATCTATTCTTGTTACGTTAAATTCTTCATTTCAAAATCACTTACTAAGCCACAGAAATCCAGCTTCTCCATAACACTGCTGGGTATAAATTGTTCCAGAAACATGAGTAAAGATTGCATGATGGTCTAATTTTAGGGGCACATGTCAGTATTTATTTCACTGACCTTCTCTGAAGTAGTGGGCATTATTAGTGGTCTTTTCTTAACACTATCCTCTTTCCTTTCCTGTAACCAGTCTCTCTGTTTCCCTGTATCCTTGTTATTATTGTAAATTGACATTTGTGGTTCCTTTCATCCCTTTCTTTAGAATTTAGATTTCCTCAGACACAGTCCTCAATTCTCATGTTATTCTGTAGACTGGTGGTTCTCAATTTTTGATGTGCATGCAGTTCACTGGTGGATCATCTTAAAATGTAGCTCTGATCTAGGAGGTCAGGGTAGAGACAAAGACTGCTTTGCTGTAGAGGTCTCAGGTGAACCAAAGGCTGCTGCTCAAAGGACAACACTTTGAATCAAATAGGAGACACTTTACCTCCATAATGAGTCTCGCCTCTGTATATTCTGACAACTACCAGGTCTATCTGTATCTTGACCCTGTTTCCTGAATACCTTACCTCTGCCTACCTATCTAAGCAAATCAGATGTCTTTCAATATCTCAAACTCAAAACTGTGCTCACCATCCTCATGGAAAAGCAAGCTTCTTCACTGTAGACTATGTGATAGTAATAGCACCTACTGAGTTATCCAAGTTATAAAACTAAAATTCACATTTTACACTTTGTTTCCCATTTAGTCTTATAATCAGATCTGTAAGTTCCAGAAAGAAAGGAAAAAATCTAAAAATGCTGATTTAGACAAGCTTTATGACAGATGTTTTCATATTTGATGTCTTTAATTACATTTTCTTTCGCTGCTCCTATTTTCCTGTAAGATTTCTTGTATTTGTATACTGTTCAATTTTGTAGTTATACATTGCCAACACTTTTTCATCTTTATGGTTCCTTATCCGAACTAAATCCTGACATTTTCATTACTATGTTAATTATTTTACATTTTATTAATTTTTCTATACCATATTTTTCATTTTGGGTTGTAAACAATCCCATTCCTCTACCTTGATGTTTTCAATTATCTTCACACCTTTTCATTGATATATACTTAATTTTATGTTATATAATTTTCTCTTAAAATATTAAAAAACTCATCTAATAAAATTATTTTCACTAAAATTTATTTCAGTATTTATCCATATGTGAAATAATTTCCATTTTAATCATCATCATATACATAATTACTGTCTGTATTTTACATATATTTCACATATATTTCATAAGTTCATTCTCATATTTTCAATAATTCTCATAATTATTATTCATGGGCAGAATATCACTGCATATGCATATATTTCTTATTTCAAATGAGTAATAAAACTTTAAGCCATATTATATCTTTCTGAGGAAGTTATATAATAATACAAGCAGTATAACTCCAATCGATGTTAATTTAACTTTCGGTCAGATAATTTTGGATGCAACTGAATATATTAATTTAAAATAAATCTTCTTTGGTTTCCAAAGTTCAAGTAGAATTTCTTTTTTTTTTTTTTTTTTTTGGTCACTTGAATAATGATATAAGTGTAGGAAATAGAAATTTTTGTCAGCACTATGAGAGTATGTTCCTCAGAAAATTGCTAAGAGATGTATACCAAATATAAATATACTTGAAGCAAAAATGGCAAGTAGGTGTTTTAAGTTTTAAAAATGAGGTCTGTAAAAAATCATTAAAATGATATGCTTATATTAGTGTTTCTCTAAGCATCTAATATTTATTTTTAGGCTTTTGACTTAGGATAAAATCAGGGTAAATGAAGCAAGAAGGGCACAGTTATCAATGGACCGTTGACTAAACATATTTACAGAGAATTTCCTTTTTGCAAAGCCTCCTCATAAATCAATATAAAAGTTTATTTTACCATTGCTAGGTAAACTTTATTTTAGCTAACTGATAATTATTCATTGCTGAACTCTTTTAACTGGTCAAGTTGACACAAAATATACCCTGCTCTTTTGTTCAACTAACGTTCACAGATGAAAAACATTCTCCTTTGTATAAAAAGGACTATAAATATCTGCATGTGTTAGTTTGGTTTAAATGAACCGTTCTTTGATGTGTCTCCATGAACAGAGCTAAGTTTAGCTGATTCTCAGCTGTACACCAGAAAAATTGCCTGAATGCCTTCAGATACTTTATTGTAATTGCTGGTTTCTCATGTCCTTTCAGGCTTTATTTGCATAGAGAGACTTTAGTCAGTTTCCAAAGTTTAGCTATCAAAAATACATGATTTATTCAAAATTGTGGTAACGCCTTCCCTAGATAATTAAGACAGTTTGTGGACAGGGCTTAGCTTCTTCTGTCTTCCCTGGAAGATCTTACAGACAAAAAAAATCAACCCCAAATTTTTGACTATCCCAAAATGCACTAATGGAGAATTTTTTTTTTTTAAAAAGCCTGTTTGGAATTGTTAAAAGACTCTTTATGTTCTATAGCCATGGCTGACAATGACCCCAAGACCAGACTACAATAGTTGCAGAGATGCGGCACCACAAAAAAATCACCTACACCAAGTCTCACATACTAAGGAAAGAGAAAACCCAGAAAACCAAGAGACATAGAATAGAGACATTTGAACAAATATAATAAGATCTGATATTCTGAAGTATGAACTTCCAAATATTCTTGAAAAGATCTTGCTTGTGGGAAGAGCTCTTCCTTACTTTTCTGATGAAAGCAGACTTCACTTGATTATGCCTTTAAATGACTCATTGGGGCATTAACTAATAAGGGAATAACTTTTGTCTCCAGGTCCACAGAGAGATGGATCACAGCATTTCCTAGATTGAGTGGTACGAAGTCTTCACTGAACCAGGTGAAATATAGCCACCCCACAATTGCAAGATCTTTCTTGCCAATTTTTATTTGCATGAGTCTGAGCTGCACATATGCAAATGGAATCTAATGCTGTAAGACAGGCGGATGAATGATAATATTGGGCCAGGGTACATTTATCAATATAACTTCAACTTGCCTAGAAATAAAAATTAAATATGTTAGTTCAAGTACCTGGGAATAGCATAAATAGTTCGATACAATAGTAGCATGCTTTATAGAAAACATTTTGAAAGTTAAGGGAGATGGGAATGTTGGAATGGATCTAGTATGTGCAGACTGCTCAGACATTCCTTTACCACACTCACCAGGAATTACCAGAGGACTCATTCTTCATGAAAGCAAAAGAAATGCATTGCTAAGAAAATCACTAGCATCCTGTAAAAGCTCTCTGCTGGTTTTCCTCAGATGACCAATGACAACTGCTATAGACTGGTTTGTATCTCCCCCAAATTATATGGTGAAGCCCCAACACCCAGTACCTCAGAATGTGACTGTATTTAAGATAGGACCTCTAAGGCAAATAATCTAAAATAACTTTATTAGAATGGGTTCAAACCCATAACAATTAGTGTACTTATAAAAGGGGATTAGGAAGAAAAGAAAGAAATACCAGAGATTTACCCATGGCCTCCAGGGCCCAGCGGCCACCTCTGTGGAACCAGAAGGTGAGGCTGCCACCCTGGTGGGCTTGGAGAGCAGAGCATTGAGCCAAAGAGCATTCTTTTCCAGCCTTCAATGGAGTTTGCCCTGTGAGATGTCATACTTGCTCAGGATCCATGATCCCTAATTTCCTTCTTCAAGTTTCTTCAAACATTATAATTCAATAATGTTACTTACTCTTATTTTCCATCGTTATTATGGATTTATAAATTTATTTGTCAGTTCTAGGTATTTGCTATAGGAAGGTAAGGTAGGCACATAAGCTCTGTCTGACTCTGGTTAGGAAAGTTTTCCTTAATTTTTTCTATAGCTAATGCATGTTTAGTATAATAAATCATGCTGCATATACATTGTGTTGTGAATTTGTCTTTATAATGTGAATGTTCAATGATATAATAGCTAATATTAGAATAGACATATCAAATGTATTTAATCATAATGTCATCATTGTAAATTTAGATTGTTTATAAATATTTAACATGTTAAATGGTTATAAAATGAACATTTTTCTCCAAAACAGATTTATCTCACATTTATAATTATCAATTTAGGATAGATTTTTATAACAGAAGTCACTTTAACACAGAACCTTTTAGTAATGTTGTTACATATTGCCAAATTGATTTCCAGAAAATGTGAATCCCATTTTTTATTCACTAGCACCATATATAAATATTTAACATTTAACTTAACATTTCACCATTTTTAGCATTTGGGATTATGATATAAATTTTTTTAAAGATTGAACTTGATAGATTTAAAAAGCAAAACATTCCTTATTCTTTCTCTTTTTTTTTGCCCCTTTTTTTCAGAGACAAGGTCTCACTCTGTTGCCCGGGGTGGAGTGCAGTGGCATGATCTCAAACTCCTGGCCTCAAGTGACTCTCCTGCTTCAGCCTGCCTTGTAGCTAGGACTACAGGCAAGTACCACCAAGCCCAGCTAATATTTTTTAAAATTTTATGTAGAGACAGGGTCTTACTGTGTTTCCCAGGCTAGTCTTGAACTCCTGGCCTCAAGTGATCCTTCTGCCTCGGCCTCCCCAAAGTGCTGGGATTACAGGCATGAGCCACCACACCGGGCCCATTTCTTATTCTTTAAATGACTCTTTAACGAGTAATGACGATGTACCAGACAATTTTCTAGGTGCTGAGGATGCAGTGGTGAACAAGGTAGGCAAAGTCTGTGTCCTTGAGCCCTCATGGAGTTTACTTTTTGGGTAAGAAATGGGGAGGAGTGTAATAGACTGCACAGGATAAGCAAGTTAACAACACAACTTAGACTGGTACCATGGTGTAGAGAAAAATAAAGCAGAGAAAGGGAAGGGCAATGCAGTAGTCATTGTTGCTGCTCATTAGATACTTGATACTTTAGATTTCTAATGAGTCCTGGAGGACTGTGGTTGCCTGGGGCCATTTGACCAGTTCTGCCAAATGAGTCCTGAGTCAATGTGACCCATGTCATCTCTGAACTACAGCATTGAATACCCAGTGACAGCCACAGCAGAGATCTCTATTTTTCTTACTGTCATGACTGAAAAAGTGATCCAGTTTCCATGCCATGCTAGGTCCGGTCTGAAAATACTGACAGTACTGAGCAGAGCCCTTGCCTCACCCAAAGAAGATATACAGCAAGAGCAAAAAATAAATCACCATGGTTTTAAGCTACTTGAATTTTGATGTTTTGGGATTTTTTTTTTTAATCATAGAGGCAATGTAATATATTTTGTTTTCTAAAAATTGCATTTATTGATAATTCAGATTGAAAATTATTCTTTGTTCATTATCGGCCTGTGTTTTTTCTCTAAGAATTGCTCACCTTCTTTTATATTTCTGTAATTATTTATTAGCAATTACCAATTGACTTTTGAATATATGTGATGACAGGCATAACACAGATAGATAGACTTGAAAGCCAATGTAAGACACCTACAAAGGGACTAAAGTCATAGGAAGCTTGTAAAAAGAAAATGTGACACAAAGGGCTCAGCTCTCATGTGAACGAGGGAAAAACAGTCATTTATTGAAATGGGTTAATTAGAAATCAGTCAGCATGAACTCAGGGCCTCAAAGGATTCTTTCTCTGTCACTGGTAAGAGCCACGATATCTGTCTGTTTCCAAATGCAACTGCCCCTGAGATAAACCTGCTTACAATCAGCTGCTTGGCTAAAAACAGTCTTTTTGTGTGCTGTGCATTGTTAAACACAAACTAAAGATACATATAAATTTTTAAATGGGATAACTTCCTCTGTCCCCTGTGACTCCTAGATTTCGAGGAACGATAGTGGGCTTGAGTCTTTTCGTTGCATGGTGCCAAATTTTGTCTCTAAAAAGAGAAAAAAGGAAATGAAATAACATCAACATGTGTACTAAACTAATACTGACTTGTTAAGTGGAAAAATAAATCAAATAAATCGCTTGATTTATTTGAATAAATAAATCAAAAATAGTAAGTAAAAAAATATAACCACATTACAATTATAAGCAGTGGAGCTTACGGTGGAGAGGTTATAAATAGCTAATATTAGGGGCTTAATGACCTTTTTCCCTTATTTGACCTTTTGGTTTTACTTGTTTTTGTTTTCACAAATTCATCAATCATTTTATGGGTGAATTTTCTAATGTTTGGCAATTGCTTAAAATACCTAAGCATCTTACATCCATGATTCTTTGGCCTTTTTGACAGCATTACCCATTACTGCTTTATAATGCATTATTCTTGGTTCAGTTCATACTCAGAAAAGAAGAGGAGTCATCAAGCATGTTATCGTCTCTAGGGAGGCAGGGACTGCGTCTGTGGTGTGCATTATAGTCTATCAGTATAAGTGTTTAACATATAACAGAGGCTCAGTACCTATTTAGTAAATGAATAAAAAAACATCTAAGGTGTAAAATTTAGTTTGGAGAACTTTTACTAAGGATAAGAATGTTCCCCATGTACTTTGTTTTAGGACCACTAATCCTTACCCTGAATAAATATAAAAGTGAAAAATGCAATCAATGAAGTTCAAAAAAAAATAAGTTACAGAATCTATACTGTCAGCTATTCATACAGTCTTTCCCACTTCCCTTATATTAATTTTTCTCTGCTGCTGCTAGTCATGATAAAATTTGCTTGTCTGTTGTCATACACCTTTCCATTTCTCCTATTTGCTGAGAAAGAAAAAATATTGACCTAAAACTTCTTCCAAAAGTATGCATATATTTTATGTTTTACATAAACCAACTCGTACAACTTTAAAAAAAACCATGGTGGCTTCAAGAGCATGATATGGAATGTTGCCAAATGCATTTAAGAATAATTTTAATTTGTTAAAATTAATGTTAAAATTAATTAACGTTAAAATTAATTTATTAAACAAATTTAACAAATTTGTTAAAGCTAATGCCTGCTAAGCAGTCCACTCTGTTCTAAATATTTATTCCCTATGAAACTTTTTGAAAGGGAAAAAAACTGCATTCTTCTTAAAGATATATATGAACTTAGTTGCATATATCATATCATACAATGAGAGGCGCCCCAAAGGGCTTCTTAAGAAAGTCCTTTAAATTGTTGGATATTCTCTTGTTCTCAATTTCCTTATGATATCATTTAAAGCTAAACTCTTTATTCCTCAAAATGTGCCATGGGGTTAACTTAGACGTCCTCATTTACATGTCTAAATTAATAAAATGATGGCCTATATTTACTTTCTGAAATTTATGACTTT
>RJWJ010048694.1:0-10503 GCA_004363605.1 Indri indri | reverse complement strand
CCACTGTTCCTTAAACTCACTCTCCACCTGAGGTGTGGCCGAGGGGCATGCTTACGGAGCTGGGAGGCACAGGGGAGGGTGTCCAGATGTCCATCCGACAGGCTAAAAGGGCTGTCTTTCACTACACCACCACGTTCCAGCACAGAACCTGAAGGAGTCTCGAAATTCTGAAGTCAGATCTGTTTTTCAAGGTTGCTATTGAGGTATATTTTTCAAAGCAAGAGGATAGAACATATTCCATTTAACAGTTTTTAATCTTGGTTTATAAGTTTTAAACATGTAGACATATGGTATGTGAGCCTCCATGTGTACTCTTGCCCCAAGCCTCCCGAGACAGAGGCAAGCTTGGAAAGAAAGGAACCTCTGTTGACTGAAACTAATACCAGGGGCCTGTGTGTTACCACATCATAACCCAGCGTACTCTGACTGCTACGCCTGGGGAGGAGGGTGGTGGGCTTCTCTGTTCAGAATCTCTGGAACAGGAAGCCGACAGACAGGTGAGGAGCACCAGCCCAGAGTAAGTGAAGGGACAATAAGGCAACACAGGTTGTGACGCTGAAGATCCTTATTTGTATGCAACAGATAAGCCTCCAGCACGATTGTAGGATCTAAATGGGAGAAGGAGCATCCCCATCCCCCCTCTTTGTCCTCCTAAACTTTTGGACCTTCTCAGCAAACTCAGCAGGTATGAGTTCAAACTTGATCAGTTTTCAAACACGTAAAACAATATGATGTTTTTTATACTCCATGTGTCAGGAAACCGTTCACCCCTGATGTAAAGTACTATTATCATGTAAACTCAGTTTAGACTATTTTTTTTTATTATAGATATGGAGTCTTGCTCTTTCTCAGGCTGGTCTTGAACTCCTGAGCTCAAGGGATCCTCCTGCCTCGGCCTCCCAGAGTGCTAGGATTACAGGCGTGAGCCACCATGCCGGCCCCAGTTTAGACCATTTTAAGGAAACCAAATACACTTCAACAGCCTAAGAGTCATTATCAAAACTAAATAAATAAAGAAGTCAATGTATTTATTTCCAAAGCTAAGAGGGAAGATAAGGATGAGAGAGGAGAAGGGAATTAAAGAGTATTGAGCCCTTACTATTGGCCAAAGCCAAGGTAAGTATATCACACACATCATCTCATTTAGACCTCAGCATAACCCTAACAAGTAGGTATTATATTCTTCATTTCATAATGGATGTAGTGGAAGAACAGAGACATTAAATAATTTGTCCAAGGTCAAAGAGCTACTAAGTGTCAGAACTGAAATTCGAACTTGAAACTGCCATTTATCTTACGTCTTTGTCTAACAGCCTCCACTCCAAAGCTTAGAATAAAAGTCTCTGGATTATCCCTATCACTGCTCTGCTTCCCTGTTTTTAAATCTTGTCTTTCGAGCAAGGTCAACTGTGGACAGCCCCCCCCCTCCCCTGACCCCGTCATCTAACACCAAGATGGCGGGCTGGCTGGAGAGGCCAGTTGACAAATCTTGTTTGTCTTTGCATTAGATTTCTTCTAGGACGCAGGCAGCTGGAAGGGTGAGGGATAGGCCAGCTGGGGGTGGGGGGTGCATTTCTTAAAAGCCCTTTGTCCTTGCAGACAGTGTTGGAGAGTCCCACCTGGGTCTGGGAGCCGGGCAACAGGCCCTGAGCTGATAGGTCTCGAGACAACCACGTGCCCCTACAGAGCCCACCAAGCATCCCTCTTGGGCTGTTAGTTAGAAAACTTACTTTCACATGTAACCTTGGATTTATTTGGTCCTCTTAAATCAAGAGTGCCAAGGGATAAACCAGCAAAGCACGACGAGAGGGGAAAAGTTTAGATAATGTGTGCAAGGTGAGACCACCGACAGAGGCAACTGGACAATCATGTATTTACTTTTGAGCTTTTTGGCATCAAGATCTTTCTGTCTTCCCTTCCACCACCGGACAAGTCTCCTTTTGCCTCTGTTTATGAGTTCTTCTGTGGCATGTCACCTTTGCAAATCTGTTGCAAAGTAATCACATCTCAGCATTAGGTTCCATGTTCTAAAAATGTCAAAACAAATTTCAATGATTAAATGCCACAGATTAAGCTTGTTGCTTCTCTAAAATTGATATGAAGGATACATTCTAATTAGAAATTATAAATCTAAGCCTCTGTAGCACCAAGCTACCTCCAAAACCCAAAATCTCTATGAAGCCCTAACTCTGACGGAAAAGAGAACTTAAATTTGATCTAAAAACAGTGATCTTGTTAAGTTACCAGCCACATCTCATCTCATTTTATTTTGGTTGAAATTTTACCCTGAGGGTAACTCAGCTACAACATCCCTGATAAAGGTCATCTATGAGAGAAGCTCTGATTTTTTTCCTCTTTAGATATCTATAAACTTTAATTAAATATGCATTTATTGGTGTGATTCTGACCAAGGAGCTTTTCATCAGTATGGAAGCAACTATGTATTACTCTCTGGCATAGTTTATACAAGCATTGTGCTAAACAATCGGATTTTTCCTCTTCTGCATAGCTAAAAACAAAGTCCAAGAAGTCATAATTCTTTATCAAGACTGACAATTGGTTTATGCACCTGGAGATTTGTCGAGAGAAATCTGCCCTGCATTCTCAGCATTAAAATCCCGTGGCTGCCATTCGCGGATACATCTAATTTTAACACGAGAAAGGATGTCTAGCAAACATCAAAACAAAAGCTACCCTTCGAGCTTAATTTTCTTTTTCACACATTTGTCCACCCTATCCCCTCCTGATGTCAGCGGGAAGTAATCTCACCTACAGAAAGGGAGCCAGCATCCTAACTGTGCTGACAAATTGTAGGGAATTGAAAAGGCTTACGATTGCTGAATTCCATCCCCCTTTATTTCCAAAAGGATAATGAGGAGCTGTCTTTTCTCCCACTTAACATCCTAATCACCTGCATCAGCAGTTTACACTGCAGCTACCCAAACCTCTGAGTGGGAAGGAAAAAAGAAAATGAGATGTGACACCCCCTCCCCCACGCCGCCACACCCATTGGAACCTGTCCACGCTGCATTCTTAATCAGCCTCTAAACTGCAATCTTCCCCCATTCAATGCCCAGCCCCTGCTGGTTTAGGGAGCTACATAGCTTGTGGTAAACTGCTACCCATTATTCCTCTATATTTGGAACTTCTCTAGAGAAATGGCATTATCTCAGTCACTAAGCTGAAAGCTGCTTAAAGTTATTATAGCTTTTCACAGTTGTTTATTCACGGTCTCTTTCACGGATCCTTCAGCTTGCTTAAAAATGTTCGGATTGATGCTCAGCTACAGAAATGCAAACTA
This sequence comes from Indri indri, assembly GCA_004363605.1. Taxonomy (NCBI): domain Eukaryota; kingdom Metazoa; phylum Chordata; class Mammalia; order Primates; family Indriidae; genus Indri; species Indri indri. The sequence continues at coordinate 7,202 of RJWJ010048694.1, read as the reverse complement.
TTGATGGAAAATCGACTATGATTTGCATTTTGCTAATGTTGGGATAGGTCAAATGTTACTTCTTTCCTCTCCGTAATGTTTCACTGGAAATAAATTCCACTCCCTCCACCAGTGAAAAGCCATTCAATGACCTGAAAAAGATCTGGTGATAGAAAACATATTTTCAGTAATACTAAACTCATTTTTCTGCCAGAACAAATTAGTCAGTAGCTCTCTCATATGTCACAGAGGTTTTCAAGAGGCACTTAGGAGGATGCGAAAAAAAAAAAATCCTTCTATGTAGATTATTAGAAATGTCATGTGCTAATATAAAAATGCTCTGGTAACCTTTCTGTTTTACTCCTCCTTACTAAAACACTGTTTTTTGTTTGTGATTCCACTTCTACAGAGAACGTGTTTTTTAAAAATGGTTCTGAAGAGAACCAGAAAGGAAATTTTATAATTTAGCCCAGAAAAGACAAGATGAAGAGGCCATTAAATAAAGGAGGCAGACACAAGCGAGCTCATCATTTCTCTGAGTTCCCAGCTCCACTGAAAACTGGGTAATAAGAGGGGAGTGGGCTGGATTTGTAGCAAGTTTTCCTTAGAGTTGAGTATGTTAAAAATAGAATGAGTTCCTGAGTGAATGAATGTCTACGATCAAGGACTGTCTTTTTTCAAAGTTCTTTGGCATTTGAAGGAAAAACAGTTTAGCTGGGTGCAGTGTCTCATGCCTGTAACCCCAGCACTTCAGGAGGCCAAGGCAGGAGGATTGCTTGAGCCCAGGAGTTCAAGACTAGCCTGGGCAACTTGGAGAGACCCTATCTCTATGAAAGATTTAGCCAGGCATGGTGGCACATGCCTGTATTCCCAGCTACTTGGGAGGCTGAGGTGGGTGGATCAGGGTAGCTTGAGCCCAGGAATTGGAGGCTGCAGTGAGCTATGATCATGCCACTGCACTCCAGCCAGGGCAACAGAGCAAGATCCTGTCTTAAAAAAAAAAAAAAAAATAGCAGTTGACAGCACACACACATATCCTCTTAGGACCTCAGTTTTTACCATTTTATAATAGAGCAAACAATTGCTACTTTTCAGGGCTGTTGAGAAGATTAAATATGACATGAATAAAATATCTAGCAGGATGTCTGGTCCATAATCAAAGAAACCTAGAGTAATGTGTAAAGCTATGATGCTTGTGGGTAGGAGTGGGTGTAGCAGGCAAAATGGCTTATTTTATTTTATTGTAGCCTGGTCTCTAGGTGATAGCATTACTATTAAAGTTTCCCAGAGAGGAGAAAATTATTCTTCAGCATCCTCTCCATGATCCGTTTTCACATGTGTGGAGTTGATTGTGTGCTTGAATGGGTGAATTATGCACTTTCCCCAACTTTCTTTCATAATTTGAGTCACTAGACATGACCATAGAGTTAACAGTTTAATATAAAAGTGTTCCCAGGGATTTTCGCTGGGTTTTCTTGGCCTCTAATCAAAGTTGAAAGTGATTATTAGTAGTAGCATTTGTGATTTCGCCCTGTTTTAAATATTTACAGATGCTTAACTCTTAGAGAGATGCTTTTGGCATTCCAACAGATTTAAACTCTGTATAAACATTCCTTTGGGAGCTTTTATTTTGTTCTGATAGTAAAAATTACTAGAGGAATGTGACTCAAACCTAATTTCCAAATAAGATATCCTGCAGCAATCGAAATATCCCTATGTGGTTATTATCCACTGGAAAGTACACTTTACCTCCGGGAATCTTCCATAAGAAAAAATTAAAACCCAGCCGCCCATTTTAAAGCCCATTAAGTCATCAGGTGGCTCTTCAGTGTTTTCCTGATGAGCTGCAGGGCACACACAGCGCCCCCAGAGCCAGGGAGAAAAGCATTGCGCGGACTCCTGCAAGCAGATTTCTATATCCAGGAATCACAGAAGTTTGGACCTGAGATGGACCTTAATATCAGCGTGGTTTCTTGGCCCTCGTAAGTATCTCTACATGTTTAAATCTTAGTCTGCTACCTGCTGTAGTCAGGTGTCCTAAAATATGCACTGAGTACCCACAGTGTGCAAAGTTGGGGCCAGACATTCAATGGTGACAGACGTGAGCAGCACCTTCTGGAACTTATTAGACTAATGCCTCATAAAACTTCTCTAATTCCCTGCTATTTCCCCTGTCAATGCTTCTTTTTCTCTGTGTGGCAGACAAGGTCACTGGCTTATCCGTCATCCCCCTTCCTCTTTGCTATCTCAATTTAGTTTGGGCGATCATGTGCCCAGGAGTTGAGTCATGTTCGACCTTAGTCAGTGGCAGCAATCCCTCTCCCCTTTCCCAGTGACTGGTCTACAAGTTGGGCATGTAACCCAGTCCTGGTCAGTGAAATATAATGAGAATTCTAACGAAGGGCTTGAGAAAGATTTTTCTCCCTGTTAAAAGGTAAGAGAAATACAACAATCCCCAGCCTCAACTGCAATACCTTAATTCTTAATTTGGATGATGTCATGTGAAAACGTGATGCCTGGTGCTGTGGTAGCCATATTGTGACCATGAGGAAAAACAGCACGTAGGCACTGTGGATGGCAGAGAGGAATGACCAAAGAAGTCTGAGCTCTTAATGACATTGTCGATATTAATGATAATATCTCTTAAGCATTGGTCCCAGATTGGTAGTCTTTTTAATTTTTAATTAATGTGAAAAACTATAGATTAGTTTTGTTTATAAATGTGTGTCAACCTTGGGATAATAATGTTAAGAAAAAGCTTCTTGTCTTTAAGTCTCTCCCCTATTGTTGAGTTTTTCTTACTTTTTAAAGTTTATTTTCCCACCGTTCTTTTCAACTCTATAAACTTATTTTCTGTGCGATAATACTTATAAGCAGTCTAACTTCTTGCAAGATACTATCTTAAACCCCTTCTCTCTACCTTATCTATGATTAACAAGATAGAGGAAGGTGCTCAAGGTTAGGGAGAAACTGAAATGTTTTCAACATTAGCTCTGACGGGGCTCTCATGGTTTAGCACTTGGGGGTTTGTGCAGGGAAAATGAAGGGAAGACAGGAAACTAGGAGAAAGAAGAGGAGAACATAGTTCTTTTCCCAGTCCACTTTAAACACTGTTACCAGGTGAATCTTCCTAAAACACTTTCTTCTGCTTAGAAAATCCCGAGGATTCCGCAGAGCCTGCCAGATAAGATTTCAGCCCTTTTCTTAGCATTTAGCATCATTCACAGACCCAGCTGATCTTTCCAGCTAGAGCTTCTCTACATATCTTAACCACATCTTTTACCCAACTGGGTCTGTTTATTCACCTTTAACTTTTCTTACCCATTAGTGCTTTTGGTCCTGTTTATATTGGTCCCTTACCTGGAATGATTCCTAACAAAATTTCTCTTATCCTCCAAGTCAGTGCAGTTTCATAGATGGCTACGATAGGTAGACTGGCCTTTTTTCATGAATTTTAAATTTAATTTAATTTGAATGTAAAAACAGATATTTGAGAATTTAAAACTTTTGCTCTGCGAAATATCCTGTTAAGAATATGAAAAGACTGGAAGGCCAACATGGGAGGATTGCTTGATGTCAGGAGTTCAAGATCAGCCTGAGCAAGAGTGAGACCCTATCTCTACAAAATATAGAAAAAATTAGCTGGGTGTGGTGGTCCACACCTGTAATCCAGCTACTCAGGAGGCTGAGGCAGGAGGATCACCTGAACCCAGCAGGAGTTTGAGGTTGCAGTGAGCTCTGATGATGCCACTGCACTGCGCTCTAGCCTGGACAACAGAGTGAGACCTTGTCTCAAAAAAAAAAAAAAATATGAAAGACAACCCACTGACTGGGAGAAAATATTTGCAAATCACATCTTAAAGAGTCATATGTAGAATATATAACAATCTGATTTTAAAATGGGCAAAAGAGTTGAACAGGTATTTCCCCAAAGGAGACAAGTAAGCACATAAAAGATACTCGGCTTCACTAGCCATCGGGGAAATGCAAATTAATATCGCCAAGAGATATCACTATATACTTATTAAAATGACTAAAATTGCAGACACTGGTGTGGATGCAGGCAAACTGAATCTCTCAGACATTGCTCGTGGAAATGTCAAATGGTATAGCCACTCTGGGAATCTGGTAGTGCCTTAAAAAGTTAAATGTACATGTACTGTAACAACTGAACAACAGCATGTCTGGGCATTGACCCTAGAGAAGTGAAAACTTACGTTTACACAAAAACTGCATACAAATCTATTTATAATAGCTCAAAACTGGAAATGACCCAAATACTCTTCAACAGGTGAATGGTTGAACATAGAACCAGTCTAGAATACTAGCCAGCAATAAAAAGGAATGAACTATTGATACATGAAACAACTAGGGTGGATCTTAAGAACATTATGATGAGTGAAAAAAGCCAGTCTTGAAAGATTATATATTGTATGATCCCATTTATATAGCATTCTTACAATGACAGAATTACAGAGTTGGAAAACAGATAAATGGTTGTCAAGGGCTCGGGAAGGGAAAGGACATTCTAACCACAAAAGGGCAAACTAGGGAGCTCCTTTGCGCTGATGGATCAGTTCTGTATGTTGATTGTAACTCTGCTTTTACAATTCTACACGTGTGGCAACATGTCACAGAATTATACACGGACACAAATAAAAAATTTGAATGCATACAAATAATGATGAAATATAAATGAGGTGTAGTTAATTCTATTATACAATCAATATCCTTGTTTTGATAATGAACTATAGTTATGTAAGATACTACCATTGGGTGGTGGGTACATGGGACCTCTTTGTACTATTTTTACTTCTTATGAGTCCATACTAATTTCAAAATAAAAAGTAAAAAAAAAAAGCCAGATACTCGATTCCATTCTGGGAAAATTTTTAAGCATGTTTGAGTTTATGAATCTACTTTTCAGTTGTCAATTTTATTAAATGGAAATATTAATCAAGAATTTCTGATGAAAATTTAGCACATGAATTGAGATGTGTGGTAAATGTAAAGAACATTATGGATTTTAAAGACTTAGTATGAAAAACAGATTATTAAATATTTCATTCATAATTTTTACATTGATGAAATATTAAAATGATACTATTTTTATATATTGGGTTGAGTAAAATATATCATTAAAATTAATTTATTTTCTTTTCTTTTCTTTTTTTTTTTAGAGACAGGGTCTTGCTCTATTGCCCAGACTAAAGTGCAGTGCTACAATCATAGCACAGCACAGCCTCAAATGCCTGGGTTGAAGCGATCCTCCCACCTCAGCCTCCATAGTAGCTGGCCTGGCTAAATTTTTTTTTTTTTTTTTTTTTTTGAGATGGAATGTTGGGATCTCAGGATCTCACTTTGTTGCCCAGGCTGATCTTGAACTCATGGCCTAAGTGATCCTCCGACCCTTGGCCTCCAAGAGTGAATTAATTTCATATTCTAAAAACTTTTTAAAATGTGGTTTTTAGAAAATTTAAAATTATATATATAGTTCACATTATATTCTATTAGACTCCTGCTCTAAAAAAAGGTTCTAAATACTAGACCCTGAAAATCAGTGCATATATTAATGGACATATGTGTATGAACCATTTTTACTCAAGGTACAGGATCCGTAATTTTTTTCACAATTTTATTAAGGTATAACTGACATACAATAAACTGCAAATATTTAAAGTGTACAATTTGATCAGTTTGACACGTGTAAACCCATAAAACCCATCATCACAAGATAACAAACATTTTTATTGCCCCCAAATTTTCCTCTCTCCTTCCATCTCTGTCACCAGGCAATCGCTGTTCAGCTAACACTGTAAGTTAATTTTCATTTTCTAGATTTTTAAATAAATAAAATTATACTAATTGATATCTTTCACTCAGCATAATTACTTTGAAATTCATCCATGTTGTTGTGCATATCAAAGTTCTTTCCTTTTCATTGCTGAATCATTTTGTATTGGACTAGAATATGTTTACCCATTTCCTTGTTCAAGGACATCTGGGCTGTTCCCAGCTTCTAACTATTACAAATAAAGCTGCTGTTAATATTTGTGCACAAGTCCTTATGTGGACATGTTTTCATTTCTCCTGAGTAAACACCTAGATTGACATACATGGTTAATGAACGTTTAACTTTTGAAGAAACTATTTAACTGTTTTCAAAAGTGTTGTACTGTTTTCCATTCCCACCAGCCCTGCATGAGAGTTCCAGTTGCTCCATATCTTTCTCAGCACTTGTTACTGTCTGTCTTTTTTGATTATAGCCATCCTAGTGGGGGTGAAGTGTTATCTCACTGTGTTTTCAACTTGAATTTTCCTAATGACTAATGATGTCGATTATCTTTTTTATGTGCCTATTTCCCACTTATACAGTTCGGGGGTTTTTGGGTTTTTTGGTTTTGTTTTTTTTTTGGTAAAAAGTTTATTTGATTTTTTGCACATTTTAATTGGGTTATTTACCTCCTTCTTATAGAATAGCAAGAGTTTTATTTTGTATAAAATGCAAATGCTTTGAAATATATATTTTGTGATAACTTCACCCAGATTGTGGCTTTCATTTTCTTAACAGGTTTTTTGAAGAGCAAAAATGTTTAACTTTAATCAAATCATTTTTTTCTTTTATCGTTCCTATTTTTTGTGTCCTATTTTATTAATTAAAGTCTTTTTCTAACCCAAAGTAGCTAAATTACTTCTTAGTTTTCTTCTAGAACTTTTATAACTTTATTTCTTACATTTAGATCCAATATTTATTTAAAGTTACATTTTATACATGGTGCGAGTAAAGAGTCAAGGTTCTTTGTGTGTATGTGTGTTTAAGTACAGTTGAGCCTTGAATTGAGGGTTGGAGAGCTGAGCACCATGCAGTCAAAAATTTGCATATGACTTTTGACTCTTCCAAAAATTCAGCTACTAATAAACTACTACTAACTAAAAGCCTTACCAATAACATAAGCAGTCAATTAACACTTATTTTTATATTATATGTATTATATGTCATATGTATATATGTCATATATAATGTTATATGACATATAATACATATAATATAAAAATAAAGTAAGCTAGAGAAAAGAAAATGTTATTAAGAAAATTATAAGGAAGAGAAAATATATTATTCATTAAGTGAAAGTGGATCATCATAAAGGTCTTCATCTTCATCACTCTCACGTTGAGTAGGCTGAGGGAGGAGGAGGAGGAAGAGGTTGGTCTTGCTGTCTCAG
>RJWJ010048693.1:0-10507 GCA_004363605.1 Indri indri | reverse complement strand
CACCCCTGCAGCTCGAATGAGGACAATTACAAGACCCTGCTAATCAGAGCATCTGCGCTGGACAGTGACTCAGGAGCTGAAGGGTCAGCCGGCATCCATCCCAGTGGTGTGCAAGCAGGTGCGACAAACTCCAGGACAGTCCCGGCAAGGTGGTGCAAGCAGTGAAATGTCTTGGGCACAGTGCTGCTGTGATCTAGGAGGTTTATCCAGCCACATGGCCTCTACTCCTACCTCTCTAGAGCTCCTGGAAATTCAGTGAATGGCCCAGTACTTTAATACATTTCTTACTGCTTAAATCAGCCAGGCTTGGTTTCTGTGGTTTGTACTGAGCTCCCTGACAGATATAACCCCTCAGATCTGGGTCTACAGCAGATACCTTTCAGCACCCAAATGCAAGAGATGGGGTAGCAGGATGGGAGGAAGAGAGAGTTAGGCAGAAATATTCAGAAAACAAACATTTGTCTTTCCCCGTAATGTGTCAGAAGCTGACTACACAATGGAAAGTTCTATTTGGCCCCAGACTCTACATGCTATCACTGTTCGTTGGCCATAACATAAACACATCATTTTTCAAGTTGCATAAATTTAAATTAATCAAACTGCATTTTGTAATTTCTGTTGATCCAGTAATCCCATTTCTTAGAATCTACCCCAAATAACTCAGCTATTGTTTCATTTCAAGAATATTTGTATTAATCAGGGTTCTCCAGAGAAACAGAACCAATCAGCTATATATAGATATGGAAAGAGATTTATTATGAGGGAGGCTTATAAATCCCCCAATCTGCCATCTGCAAGCTGGAAGCCCAGGAAAGCTGGTGGTATCGTTCCAATGCAAGCCCAAAGGCCTGAGAGTCAGGGAAGCCAATGGTGTCTCAGTCCAAGTCTGAAGACCAGAGAACCAGGTGCACTGATGTCCCAGGACAGGAGAAGATGCATGTCCCCGCACAAGAAGAAAAAGCAAATTCGCTCTTTCTCCACCTTTTTGTTCTATTTGCACCCTCAATATATTGGATGATGCCTGGGTTGGTGAGTGCAGATCTTTACTCACGTGGTAATCTCTTTCAGAAACACCCTCACCCAGAAATAATGTACACCAGCTACCTCGGTATCTCTTAGACCAGCCAAGTTGATCCATAAAATCAACCATCACAATGTTTGTCATGGTATTATTAATAAAACAACCTAAATGTGCATCATTGAAATATAGTAGAACTACTAAAAATAATGTTTTTAAGGAACAATTAAAAAGACCAAAATTTTGACAGCCGTTATCTCTAAATTGTGAGATTACAGGTACTTTTTAAGTTTTTAAAGGCTAAAAAACAACTGGATACTATTTATTTTGCAAATATATTTCATTTTATTTGCTTTTATAATTTACAAATTTTCTGTAATGATTATGCATTAGTCTTGCCTTTACAAATATTAAAAATACAAATATACTAATAGAAAATATATAAATATATATATAAATATATTTGGAATTCTGATTTTTCACTAATTCAGACTACTGCCCCACCAGTATTTGTAAGTTAGTGAAGTTCTGCCCATATTTACAAATATCATGTTAAGACGACGATACTAGTAAAATAGGAAGCTTCACTATATCCTATCAACAACAGGTATATATCATGGACTTCCCTCACACTCTCCCCAAAATGCAATATGACAGGATTCTGGCCTGTGAGAAGCTAACAGGATGTATTAAGGATTTTTTTTAAAAGTGTATTTTAAAGCAGAGAATGACAAAATAAAATAATGCCAAATGACAGATGAGTGGTACATATTTTGAAAGCTACAAAAATTTAAGAAAAGGTGGTTCATCCCAATTAGATAGTTGGACAATTTTCTTGAAGGTGGTACTTACTTACACCAAGCCAGTGATTCTCACTTTTTGGTCTCAGAATTTTTTATATTCTTGAGAATTACTGAAGACCCCAAAGGGCTCGTGTGTGTGTGTGTGTGTGTGTGTGTGTGTGTACACACACACACACACAGAGAGAGAGAGAGAGAGAGAGAGAGATTTACTCAATTAGAAACCAAAACAAATTTTAAGAATTTGTTTATCAAATTATTTTAAAATAATGATAGTGAACCCAATTACACGCTAACACAAATAACATATTTTTATGAAAAATAGCTATATTTTCTAAAACAAAAGAAAAAACAGTGAGAAGAATGGTAGTGTTTTTACATTTTGCAAATCTCTTATAACTGGTTTAATAAAAGCTGTATCAATCTATATCAATCTATCGTGATATGTTTGCTTGGTTAGTAGCTAATGGCTAAAATCTGGCCTCATACAGATACGTAGTTGGAAAAAGGAGGAGTATATAGCCTTTTTCAAATAATTGTGGGTATTTTTCCTTTGATAAGACACCTGTCTTAGTCTGTTCTGGCTGCTATAACAAAATACCATAAACTGTGTGGCTTATAAACAACAGAAATTCATTTCTCACAGTTCTGGAGGCTGGGATGTCCAAGATCAAGATACTGGCAGATTTGGTGTCTGGTGAGGGTCTGCTTCCTGCATCAGAGATTGTCCCTTCTCCCGGTGTCTTCACATGTCAGGAAGAGACAAGGCAGCCTCTGGGGCCTCCCCTACAAGGGCACCAATCCCGTTCAGGGGGGTCTGCCTCCATGATCCAGTCAACTCTCAAAGGCCCACCTCCTAACATCCTCGCATTGGCAATTTGGCTTCATTATATGAATTTTGGGGAGGCACAAACGCCCAGACCATGGCAACACCAAAGCTCAAGTAGTAATCTTAGAGTCTAGTTGCAATGCAGAATCTGAACCCACAACAAACATTTGTCCTCTATTATATTTAAACCCACTGGTCTACATTCACTTCGAATGGCTCTTTTTACCTGTGCATGATTTTGTAACATAATGCACTGGCCATTTGGGAAATTTTGATCTTCAAAATGTTAACACATTTTGTCAATCCATACTTTAAAAATCACATTCGTTAATATTACCATAGATTTCATCAAAAAAGTCTTCAATTATTAGGAAGTTGTCAAGCTCACAGCAGCGGATACAAGTTTTCCAAAATTCTAATTTTTGCTGGAAAGCCCAAATGATCACTGGCAACAAATACTGTTTTCCTTGAAGTGACAGACTCAGTTCATTTTTTTAAAAGAATGTTAGCCAAATACCCAAATGTGCTGTTTGTCCATCAGTTGTTCTTTGAACAAAAAATGTTGTTCCGTATTAAAAGGGGCAGTTCAGTTTTCAGTTGCACAATTGCACAAATGACAAATGCTGTTCCTCTGGACAACAAGTGAATATCTGTATGCAACAGAAGTTTCTCATGTCATCACACAGAATATTTTTAAAAATGTGCACTCAAAGGTCAAGATTTAATACAATTAATAATTTTTTGCTTCATTAAGAACATTCTTAGGTGCAACTGGCATTTTTTCCCTTTGAGCGTGCGGTAGTGACACATACAATCATTACTAATACTGTTTGACTTTTGCCCACCAGAGCCTTTGCACCATCAGTGGAAATGTTAACACAGTGAAAAAGGCAAACAACACCTTAGTATTATTATGAAAATAATTCTGACCTCAGGACCCTTTGAAAGAGTGTTGGGGACCCCCAGGGGTCAATAGACATACTTTGAGAACCACCGCTCTGCAACTTGAAGGAAGGGGAGGACTTTGAGGAGGCATCAGGAGATAAATGCCTGTGGCATGGAGGCCAATTAGTGAGTAGAGGGGAGCAGAGCAAAGGCTGGGGAGGGAAGTAGGTGATGAACCGTGGAGCTTTAATACCAGGGAGCAGACTTGGGTAATTATCCTGTGGAGAACTGGGAGAATTTAATAGCAATATCTATCATTTGTTTAGCACCTACTAAGTGCCTGACATTTTGCACACATTACACTTTATCCTAACCCTGTGAGGCAAGTATTATCACCCCCATTTGCTGGAAGAGAAGAGTGAGGCTCAGAGCAGTTAAGTGACTTGCCCTAACTTACCCAGCTAGCAAAAGCAAAGCAGCCCATGTAGATGCGACTGCAAAGCGTGGCCGGCTTCCTCCATTCCAAATTTCCTCCCAGGCCACATTTTTTGGCTCTGTTTGGTAGGATCCTGGAGAGTGTATGGTCCTAAAGCATCTACTGTGACATCAAACACTGTGACTGTAAATCTTGTGTATTTACTCTGGGTTCCCTAAGGGCGAAGGTCAAGTTTATTTATATGGCCAGCACACTGTGGACACTTAATAAATCTTTAACCACAAAGGTAGTGATTTTTATGGAGCCCAGCTCCACCCAGATTCCTTTCAGCCTTCTCCGAGTTTAAAATGTGCACACCAGGGTAAGAGGAATTTTTTTCCCAAGAGGAACACAGACACTCGTATTTTCTGAATGTGACTATGTCTCTCGGTACCACACAGTCATTACCACGTATTTATAAGGCAAGCGAAGCTCATCTCCTTTACCTTCCCACCTCCCCACCTGCCCACCTCCCCACCTTCCCACTTCTTGGAGGAGCCGGATCTTACTCTGGACAGAGAATGGGCTTTGGAACAGGCTGACCCGAATTCAAATCCCAGTTCCACCGCTGACAAACCATCACTGCAGGCAACTAATAGAACCTTTCTCAGCCTCCAGTTCCCTACCAAAAACCTGGTGGCAACAGTGTCTTCTTCAGAAAGTTGTGGAGAAGATTAAATGAAATGATGTAAGGGAATCTCAGCTCCTGGTGCCTTTTCTTCCCTCCACAAGTCTCATCCCATCACCCAAACTGCTCCTTCGATCACACATTATCTGCGCTCACACCATGGGTTAGCATGCTTGGCTTGCTACTTCTTTAGAAATTATCCAATAAACAAATAAAAACAACAAAAGCAAAGCCCCATTGATAAAACCTTGTGTTTGGCCTCAGTAGGAATTCTCAAAGATGTTCCTAATGGCAAAGGCATTCATGACCCCAGTCAAATAATTCTGAGAGATACTAAATCCTCCTCCATGGATGGCATGGTTTAGCTTGCCAAGGATTCTGAGAAGTCCCCGAGAAAACAAAACCTGTTTAACTTCATAGAACAGCTCAACAAACTTATGTGCACTGTCGAAGACTTTTTCCTGGCACAGAAGTTCCCCCTTACCCACAGTTTCTCTTTCTGTGGTTTCAGTTACCAGTGGTCAACTGTGGTTCGAAAATAAGTGAGTATATCGTACAGCAAGACAGTTTGAGAGAGAGAGTGAGACCACATAACTTCACATAACTTTTGTCACAGTATTTTGTTATAGTTGTTCTATTTCGGTATTAGTTATTACTATTAATCTCTTACTGTGTCTAATTTATAGATTAAACTTTATCATAGGTATGTATCACATGTATACAAAAAATACAGTGTTCTGTACTATTCTCAGTTTCAGGCATCCACTGGGGATCCTGGAAAGTGTCCCCACTGAGAAGCAGGGACTACTGCAATCGTCCCCTCACCTTCAAGGAAAGTTTTCCCCTAATAGCACATTGAGAAGCACTGTCTTACTCCCGGAAGCTGTGATTTCTGAATGATGGCGTCTTAGGCATGAGGCAGTCTCCATGTAGACTAAGACACATCCGCCCCTGTCTCACGGGGTCTGTTAGCTCTAGGTCTAAAAACAGAACCCCAAAGGTTGGCACAGGTGGAAATTACATTGATTTGACTTAAGGAGAATTCAAGTCTAATACCTAAACATTTACAGTGCTTTTCAGCTTACAAAGCATTTAAAAATATATCATTGCATTCAAATATGTTATCTCAATTTTTCCCTTAAAAAAGCCCTCAGGTATCAGTCAAGATATGGTTGTCTCCTTTTATAGATTATGAAGTTAGGGCTCAGAAAGACAAAATAAGTCCCTAACTCCCTCAGTCAGAAAGTCACAGAGATGAGACTAAATGCAGTCTTCTAGCTGGGCTCCTGGGCTAATGCTGAAGAAACCAGAACCAAAAAAAAGAAAAAGAAAAATAATAATAAAAATTAAAAAGCCAGAGGAAGCGAAAGTTGGGGAAGGGAGACAGAAAGGACAAATACTCATGAGTACCATGTCCACATGTCTGTCTGTCTCAGTGACTTTCTTACCACCAACAATGCTCTACTCTCAAGAGACCATTAGCCCCAGAAAGCAAAAAAGCAGGACTCAAGAACTGAGTCCCTGCCCCCACCTGAGGCCCAGGACAGCCTCCAGGGCATTGGAGGAGGCGGGGCCCCACCTTCTCCCCATCACAGCTGCCTGCACTGATAGTAAGAAATCTCCAGACCATCCCAACCTCTTCCCTCCTTCTCTTCACAGCATTTTCCCTAGCATCCATTAGCCTTGGCCAGGGACACCAAAAACCACTGACCAACAGCCAGGACTGCATGAATTCAATGCTTAAGACCTAGTGTCTCTAATTCAAAAGTTAGGCATCCTCTTCTCGGTCCTCTGCCCTCTTCCTAGAAGCCAAGAGAGGAAGAGAAGAGAGAGAAGGAGGAAAGGAGGAGAAGGTGGAAACAAGTAGTGATTACTTGTAGGTTGGACTCATTTTTTCCTTCGGGTCTCAAGGGCATTTTCAGGATTTTGTAAACTCTTCATGCTAACAGCTCGGCGATGTCATCTTTTTCCTTCAAACACTTCGTGTGAATGGATGGGGCTCTAGCAGTTACTTGTCATAAATCTTAAGCTGCTCTTCCCTCCTTAGCAGTCTTTGGAGCACTCTCACCTGTTGGAATGATTTGTAATGAACTTAATGAAGACAAGAGTGCATCGCAAACATGGAAATTCTGACTTATGATATCTCTGAATATAACGGAGTACTGGTTATAGGCACTGCTGTGCTTGGGTATGAGCCCAGAAATTTCCCATTCCTAGGAGAACAGATTTCCCAACAAACTTCATCTTTCTTTTTGTGTTAACAACAGCATACTTTTCTTTCCTGGTTCTTTTGACAAGAACCTTTTGCATTTCTTTCCAAAGAAGTCAGGGTTAGGACAGTTAGAAAAGATTTAGAAACATTATTAGCATGGCTGAAGCTCACGTTTTCAGGAAACAGGGAGTGACCCTTTGGGATAACAAGGCAGTTTCCTACATGGTAATTAATAAAATGGCATTTCTCATTGAAAGATAAATCAGATGTCTACATTAATCAAAATATATCTAAAGTCAGGAATGGGGAAAAATTATTAGTTGTTAATTTTCCTCCTCCCTTCGCTGCAGATAAAAGGAAACCCCACTGTAACCAAATTTCCATTCCCATTCCACGTCCTAACATATCTATTTCACACATGAAAGAAATTTGCTGTGAAATCAAAGAAACATACCATTCTCATTTTATTTACTTGTTAGCTCAATGTCTTATAATGAGTACCACAGAAGAGCTGAAGATTTTTTGTCTTTGTTTCTGATTTTCCTTTTTCCCCCCTCAATCAATTTTTATAAGGCACAGTTTGCTAGGGCTGCCCTAACAAGGACTGTTGGGCTTTGTTAAAAGAAAAACCTTAGACAAATTAAATTCAACAGACTTTAATTAAGTAAAGAACAATTTTGGGCAGCCCCCAAACCACAATAGATTCAGAGAGACTCCAGCCCTGCCACGTGGATGAAGAAGATTTATGGACAGAGAAAGGAAAGTGCCGCACAGAAAACAGAAGTGAGGCACAGAAACAGCGGGATTGGTCACGGCTCGGTGTTGCCTTATTTGAACACTCTCCCAACAGTTGGCTGCCTTTGATTGGCCAAAACTCTGTGCCCGGCACAAGAGTCGCTTACAGCCTGTTTACACATGCAGTTAGGTTACAGTTCACTATGGACAGAGAAACCCATAGGCTGAACTTACAATATGCAAAGAGGCAGTTTTAGGCTAAACTTAATTTAACAGCTTAAAATACAGAAATTTATATTCTCACAATTTTGAAGGCTAGAAATCCAAGATCGAAGAGTCAGCTGAGTTGGCTTTTCCTGAGGCCTCTCTCCCAGGCTTGGACATGGCCATGTCATATGGTCTTCCCTCTGTGCATGTCTGTGTCCTAATTTCTTCTTCTTACAAGGACACCAGGCATATTGGATTAGAGCCACTCCAATGACCTCATTTTAACTTAATTACCTCTACAAAGACTCTGTCTCCAAATACAGTCACTTTCTGAGGTACTAGGAGTTAGAGCTTCAACATACTCATTTGGAGGGGACAGAATTTAGCCCACAGTAGGAATCGCTGATCACAGGAGGCCTTGGGGTGACAGCTTAAGGGAATAAGCTGGGTGAGGAATGGCAGAAGCGACTAGACAAGGAATCAGAAGAGCTTCTGATCCCAGCGTGTTATTTACTGGTTATAAGACCGTGGGCAACTTTCTTGTCCTCTCTGGATATCTGACTTTCCAACTCAAATGAAGGAAGAAAAAACGAACGAGATGATTTCTGAGGTACTAAGCAAATCTATCAATTTGTCTTAGTCGGATAGTAGCACAAGGAGAAGTAGAAGCAATACCATACCACACTGATTTTTTGGTGGCCTGAGGGAGAAGTTTGCTTCTCAGAGGCACCATGGGAACCTACTCCCTGTTTCTTCTGAACACCCGAAGTCAGTCAGTGCAATGCCCTGTGTTAATGCCAATCACAGGCAACAAAGTATGCAAGTCTGACTTTGTATCCCCTGGGGTATCTCAGGAAGGACAAAGAGCATAGAATACTTTGAAGGCTTTTTGTAGGAAAATGGATTTTCCTTCACCTTGAATTTTATTTTTTTATTTACCTTATTTTTTAGCCAATGCTGTGGAGAATGTGAGTGCTTTTTTAAAATCGCATTTTTAATGTTTTCATTTTCTTTGTAATGACACAGTTTTTACACATACTAATTGTACGTATCTATGGGGTCCAGTGTGCTGTTTCGATACATGTATACATTCCAAATCACGGTGTTTAGCATATCCATCACCTCAAACATTTACCATTTCTTGGTGGTAAGAACATTCAAAATTCTCTTCTAGCTACTTTGAAATATAAAAACAATATCATTAACTCTACTCGCCCTACTGTGCAATAGAACACCAGTACTTATTCCTCCTGTCTAACTATAACTTTGCACCCCCTCACCTTTAATTTTAAAATAAAATATTAGTAAGCACGGGGTGGTGAAAACAAATGGCGACCAGCACCTTGGAGGGATTCCCTTCGGATGCATTGCACGCCTTGAAGTACCGACGCCTGTGGAGTGAGGCAGTGCCCGCAGCTCCCAGAGGGGCTCCTTCTCCTGGGAAAGATCGCACCCTGGCGCCTCCCTCTCAGTACTTACCACTGAAAAGCGGTAGTGTGCCTTAGAGTTCCCAGAGGGCATTCACCAGCCATCTCCACTGACCTCCACGTCAATGCTCTGAGGCAGGCTTCACCACTTACTCAGGGGTCCCCAACCTTTTTGGCACCAGGGACCGGTTTCACGGAAGACAATTTTTCCAGGGACTGGAGCTCAGGCGGTAATGCCGGAACTGAGGAGCAGCTGTAAACACCTGTGAAGCTTCACCGGCTCACCCCGCGCTCACCTCCTGCTGTGCACCCTGGGATGGGGATGGGGGCCGGGCGGGGACTTCCTAAGTTTCATGGAAGACAATTTTTCCACAAACAGGGTGGGGTTAGGGGGGGCAGTGGTGGGCGGTGGAGCTCTGCCGCCCGGTACCTAACGGGCCACGGAACCGGTCCACTGCCTGGGGGTTGGGGACCACAGATTTATGTCGCTGTACAGATCGGGAAACAGAACTCAAGGCCTGTGTTTTCACGGCACCCTCGCTGCCCTTCAGGACATGACACCGGCGTGTGAACACCATGTGTGGGGCAGGCCCTTGACATCCTGTGAAATGGGACTTTCACACTTCTGGTCCCCTCAGCTTCTTTGAAGCTGCTCCGGGCTTCCCACGGTTTGGACTCCTCGATCAGCCCATGCTGGCCGGCTCCACGTTACAGACCTGGCCCCCTTCTCTGCTGGCTTTACCAAGGTTTGCTGAAAACCTGCATGCCAGGCACTGTGCTGGGCACATGGACAGAAAAGATAGATCCACATGCAATTGTTTCAAGGAGCTCACCATGGTGAGAGAGACAAACCAGCAAGTGAAATCCCTGCTCAGTCCCCTGAGTGCTTCCCACAGTGGCCACCAGGAGCTATTGTGAGAACAGGGAAGTCCGATGAGTGTGGAGGAGTCAGAGGACAGCAGCGTCTTGCAGGGGGTGGTGACATGTCAACTGCGACTTGAAGGCCCACTGAGGCCAGGGCCCAGGGCCCAACGAGGGGCCCAGGATTCTAGCCAGAAGACATCGGATTGTTTGGTGTGGCTAAGTTTGGCCTAAACGTAGGATTTGGGAGAAGACGAGGCAGAAGGCTAAAGAGAAAGCCCCAGGTTCCACACCAAGGAATTTAAACTTAATTGCGAAGATCATGGAGTCAAATCCGACTGCCCCGGCGTGCTCATCCTGGTGGCACAGCCTCAGACAGGTTGTTAGCCTCACCACGCATCCATTTCCTCATTGTGAAATGAGAATTATG
>RJWJ010048692.1:0-10510 GCA_004363605.1 Indri indri | reverse complement strand
GATATCAGAATGAATGAGTTAAATACTTGTGAAAGCTCTAAGAACAAGCTGGCATATAGTAAACCCTCAATTAACGTTAGTTATATTAGGTAAATATGCTTGGGTATGAGAAAGGTATAGGAAGTCATTTTCTTTTACATTAGATTTTTGAGTTTTGTTTATTTCTTTTTGAACTTTTTTTTTTTTTTTTTTTGAGACAGAGTCTCACTCTTTTGCCCAGGCTAGAGTGCCATGGTGTCAGCCTAGCTCACAGCAACCTCAAATTCCTGGGCTCAAGCAATTCTACTGCCTCAGCCTCCCGAGTAGCTGGGACTACAGGCATGTGCCACCATGCCCGGCTAGTTTTTTCTATATATTTTTAGTTGTCCAATTAATCTCTTTCTATTTTTAGTAGAGACGGGGGTCTCGCTCTTTGTCAGGCTGGTTTCGAACTCCTGAGCTCAAACAATCCGCCCGCCTTTGCCTCCCAGAGTGAACTTTTTTTTATTTCTAGCTCCTCTGGAAATGTGAAATTTGGCTAAAAGGGTGGCCATTCATCCTGCTTTGCCTGGTCAGACTTGGGCTACATGTGTCCTGGTATCCCCTCTGGTGTGTCCCTCTTTTCACTCTCAAGCATCCTGGTTTGAATGATACATCATATGGTCGCTTTAGATTTGACAAGAGTGAAGTCTGACTGTAGTTTTGCATTTCTCTTTCATTGTGAATAGTTTTTCATATTCACATTTGCCCTGCATTCTTTTCTTTCTTTTTTTTTTTCATTCTTATCTTTCTATCTCTAATAATCAGACTAAAGGGAAAACATGTTTAAAATCCAAAGTCCAGGTACCTTTTTTCTCTGTAGACTAACCTTTAATATGGAAATAATTCCCTTCCCCATCTTCATTTCCCAAATCAATAAGTTATACAGCTTTATTGAAGTTTAGCATTCCTATTTCCACTTCCTTATTTTACAGATGCTGAAACTGAGGCCCATAGAGGTTAAGTATGACTTGTCCCAAATGCATGGTAAATTAGTGACAGACAGAACTAAATCCCATTAACTCCCACTGTTCTCTCTACTGGTAAAGCAGTAAAAAGTGTTTTTATGGCAAAGATCAGCATTTTCCAGTGTGGATTATGCAAGTTCATTCCTTTAGTGTTCTGTGAGGCAACAGAGCTCCTTTAGATGCTGAACACTCTCTCTACAATGCACTTTAAAGGTGCTAAAATACCCTGAAGTAAAGAAACCTATTTGGCTTCGTTTAATTCTACATTTTCTAAACTTTGGCAAAACTCTTTGGAAAGTGCTAGTCTAGGGGTTTCTTTTGGTGAGGGGGGCGGGAAGGAGTTGACTTTTGTTTATTAAAAAATTTCTCTTGGGGTTCTTTTGTCTGTTGCATTCAATATGACACTCCTCCTCCCCCGCTCCCTCAGTTGTGTCTACTGTAATCACTGGAGTTCATTTTAGGACAGTCACGTCATCTGATTGGGATTGGTCTTGGACTCTAACAGAGGTAGCACACCAGAATGGTGATTGTGGAAAAAGGATTCATTAGCCTTCTCGGACCATTTGCATCCTCTGGACTTCTCCCAGTCCTTTAGGTGCTCTCTTTCCTTTCCTGTCACCTCATCCAAAGATGGGGTTTCTGTTGGAGACAGATTAAGACTTGCCTGGAAAGCAAACACCCTTGGAGAAACTAGACTGCAACAAGTTCTCATTTTCAGTATCTAAAGGCAGTGGTTTAGATTAAAAACTAAATAACACTGTGCTCCCTTTTGGCATAGGGTTTTGGTTTCCTGAGAAGTAATAAAGTTAATCCCTGAAAATTTTGAGAAGAAATAATGATTTTAGCACTGGAACTACAGTCAGGGTTACCTACCAGTATTTGGAACTGGGGGACACAGGGTGGGTTTAAGGGTTATGTCTGATCCAGACACAACCCTCCCCTTCATTTCTTTCCAAGGCCTGTGTTTAGTAATAGAGCTCCAGTAGAAGATATGAATGTCTTCCAAGTCAATTCATCCTGAAGCGGGTGAATTCCCATTGACTAACACTTACCAGGAAGAGACTCTGTCCCTAAATCCTAAAGAGACTTATTTCAAGCCACCTCCCCAGGGGGAAACCGCAGCTGTCTGGCAGCCACCACGGCTCACCCCTGTCTTCCCTGGTGCTTGCTGCTTGTTCTTGTGTCTCCAGCAGAGCTGTGGATGTCTTACAACCCTTATAGGTTGCTTTAGGGTATCTGATTGTGTTCATCATAAAAAGAGCTTTTTTTTTCGAAGTCATTTTTGACATGGTTTAAATCTCAAATAGACGAATGTGATAACAGGTTGAGTATTCCTTATCCAAAATACTTGGAACCGGAAGTGTTTCAGATTTCAGATTTTTTCTGATTTTGGAATATTTGTATGTACATAATGAAATATCTTGAGGAAGGGACCCAAGTCTAAACACAGAATTCATTTATGTTTCATATACGTATACCTTATACACCTAGCCTGAGGATAAGTTTATACAATTTTAAAAATACTGTTGTGCATGAAATAAAGTTTGTATACATTGAACCATCAAAAAGCAAAGATGGTCAAGTGTGATGGCTCTTGCTTATAATCCCACCACTTTACAGGAGGATTACTTGAGGCCAGGAGTTCAAAACCAGCCTAGGCAACATAGCAGGACCCTATCTCTACAAAAAAATTTAAAAATTAGCTGGGCATGGTGGTGGATGCTTGTAGCCCCAGCTGCTCAGGATGCTGCAGCAGGAGGGTTGCTTGAGCCCAGGAGGTTGATGTTGCAGTGAGCTGTGATCATACCACTGTACTCTGGGTGACAGAGTGGGACCCTGTCTCCAAAAAAAAAAAAAAAAAAAAAAAGGCAAAGATGAATTTGGAGCATTTTGGATTAGGGATGCTCAACCTGGCCTGTCTTTTTTTTTTTTTTCCTTCTTATTTTGTTGTTGACCTGTCATGTCTTGAGGCCCTACAAACCGTGCAAGATTCTTAAATGAAAATAATTCTCATATGTGTGTGTTGAAATAAGAGTAGTCAACTCTGTCCACTTCTGTAGGCACTTCTGATTTTTCTTCATCTGGAAGCAAGACTCTATTCTTCCTTGTTTTGTTTCAGTATACTTTGTGCTTTGTCAGTGAGTTTGCTCTGCAGTCAGTAGAGATAAAAAGCAAAACAAACAAAAAAAAGAAACAATATGGAATTTAAAGGTTGAGTAAAGAGGGAAGTGAGAAGAGGCCTAACCATGGGAGTGACACCATGCAATCTTACCTTTAGAAATACTTTATCAGTAATTTTCACCATCCACTATTGCTCCCAGATTTCATACTCATCTTTTCAAGTTTTTTTTCCTCATTTTGGTAAAGGCTTCTTATTTTGCATAATGTTTTTATTCTGAACTTTTCTTAATACATTCTATACTTTTTTGGGAAAGAATTGTTTGTGTTGGTTTTTGTTTTAAATGTAAATCTTTAGTGAGTGAGATTAGGATTTGACCTGTAAATAAAGCTATAAACTTGGCTTCCAGGACTGTTTTCTTTGAAAGAACCACTAACAATGCCTAATAGAATCTTTAAGCTCTGTAGAGCTCAACTTGAAAAGTAAAATTCATTAGACTTACAATTTTTAAGTTCCAATTGAAATTAATGCAGGCAGTTTTAATTCCTGTTTTGCAAAAATTGACAGCATTCAAAATGCATTACCAAAAACAGCTTTTCCTACATTTCTAGTATTTAGGAATTGAAAACTGTGAATGACACTAAGCATCAAACTTTTAAGGTTTAATTGGTTACTCATCTACTTTTAAGTGGACTTTGCTGGAAGAATTACATTTTTTTGAACATTTAATGTTTACAAAATAGTGCATTTGTCCCTTAGTGTCTGTGGTAGATGGGCTCTGGGACCACCTGCAGATAGGAAAATCTATGGATGCACAAGTCCCTTGTATAAAATGGTGTAGTATTTGCATATAACCTAAACACATCCTTTGGCACCTCTTCCTGTGTACTTTAAATCATCTCTAGATTACTTATAATACCTAATACAATGTAAATGATATGTAAATGGAATGGTTGTTATGCTGTATTTAGGAAATAATAACAAGGAAGAAAAGTCCGTACATGTTCAGTATGGACACAATCTTTTTTTTTTTCCCAAATATTTTTGATCTACAGTTGGTTGAATCCATAGATGCAGAGAACCCACGGATAGGGAGGTCTGACTATATACTAAAATCTTTGGGTTCCTTGCTGTGTAGTTCTTACAGAATGCACTATTATGTCTCTGGCTGCCAACAGCCTTTCTTACTTCCAGCAATATACATGAAGTAAAGTCTAATGGCACTGTTTTCATAGGTAGGTAGGTAGGTAAGTTTCAGATAGGAAATTTGCTTATATAAGTATATGATTTAATTGGAGTTACTGCTACTTTCCCTGATATCTATATCTAGTTACTAGAAAGTTTCCCAATCTTAAGTTTCAAATAGGAAATTTGCTTATATAAATATATGATTTAATTGGAGTTACTGCTACTTTCCATGATATCTATATTTAGTTACTAGAAAGTTTCCCAGTCTTACCCTGAACTCTATAAATAGATAATTATACTGTTAGATAAATAATCGTATACAGTATTTAAAAGATTGGAGAAAAACACAAATGTTAACAATGATTTTCTTAAATGTGAATTCCTCAGGTTATGCTGTGTCAGTAACAGGAGAAAATAAATTCCAAGCATCTTGGCACAGTTCTGTTTTCCAGCAGGTTTTTTGTGATAATTTGTTTTTAACTCTGTTAAAACACTTCATTATGAGTCTGGGTTAACTGCCTACTGAATGATTTCCTAACAATTCCAATAATAGATTTTAAATTGTGTTTTCTCTTCTTAACTCATTATCTCTTTTAGTCAGATAAATTTTTTATGTCTAGGTGGTGTAAAGATTTAGAAGTATTCCTATTATCTCCTATTCTCTCTTTGAGTTTCTTTTCTTTGCATGTATATCTCCTGCTGGCAGCTCTGAGAATTAAGGTCCCGTGGTTCAGAATTTAGTCCATAATTGTTAAAATTACCTCTTATTGCCCCTGCCCTTTCAATATTAAGTCATAACATTAGGTAGTAGAAAGAATTTTTTAGGGCTTTATAGGGAGGATAGGTAAAAATTTTTGTTTTCCCTTGTATCTCACTGTATTTATAACATCTCTCAAAATTACCATAAAACAAGTAGCCTAAAGATATTTATTTAGCTTTAATTGTCCACCTCTCCTTCCCCCCCTTTCAGTGAAATGCCTAATTACACAGATTAAAAATTAATTTAAGCAACTTTATCTTAAGGCAAAAACAACAAAAAACTAATCACTTAATTATGGGCTTTTTGTGCAGTAGTAGTATTAATCTCCTAAGAATTTGTAAATTGCTTAGGATGTTAGATTATAATGACTGGTTGCCCCTGAGAATTTAAAAAAAAAAAAAAACTGAAACATTTCTTTTCAGCCCAAATACTTTTCCCTGTGTTTTGAAATACTCTTCTTATAACTATATATTTAAATTAGCCTGATATGTTACTTTTTTTACTAACTTAGAAACTATATAATTGGTACATTTTGTGTCTCAGAATTGCAGCTAACACAGATTCATAATTCAAGCTTAAAGATTTATTTACATTTTCTGAAAATTTTACGTGCGAATTTGACTGCATGTTATTTGCAAATGAAAGCAATTTTCAATAGATTGCTTTTTTTTTTACCAGGTGATCTGAGATACATTTTAAAAAATGAATAAAATTATTTTTGTTTCATATCAAGAAATGGATGAAAAGAGGCTGCTGGATCCAGGGTTGAAGGTTCATAAAGGCCTCTGGGATTATACTCTGAAGAACCAGCAGATGGAACGCCTGAGTAACTGAAGAAGATGGGTGCTAATGCATCTAACTATCCTCATTCATGTTCCCCAAGGGTAGGGGGAAATTCACAGGCCCAACAGACGTTTATAGGTAACTTTCAGTTTTTCTAATTTCGTTTTCTTTTGTGACTGTAAATAAAGTAAAATTGTGTTTTCAGTGGATGAAAAGAGAATTGAGCTGCAGGAAGTTATTATGGATAATAATTCTGCAGCATCTAGGTTTTTTCCCTCCAACAAATGTAAATCTGACTTGTATGTTTTTTATCCTAAACAAACCACTTAGGATCAAAAATGAAAAGATCATATAGCACAGTTGATGTTTTCTTTGGTTGTCTTAACCATAATTGCCAGTTACCCTGGGCAAACTAGCAATTTCCATTGGTGTGAAAATAGTGAAATACAGGTTCCTGGTGTCCTGTTCCATTTATTTTGCTCACACGAATGGAACCTTGGTGTAGTTAAGAAGAAAAAGAAACATTTCACAATTATGTACAAGTAATATTCTTAATTTACAAATCTGCCTGGCTCTCATTTCCTAAAGATCTGTGATTAAGATCTTTGATAGCTGGAGAACCAAAGACATTTTTTAAAATTCAGACCAATTTGTTCTGTTTGTCCTTACTACTTACTTAGTATAAAAATAAATTATTTAAACTTTTTATCTTCTTTTATAAAAAACAAAGTCAATTTTATTTGAATGGTTCAGTAATGTCTATTTGTAAAATTTTTCAGCATGAAAAATGTTAAAGTAAATGTTGAAAATGAATGTTAAAGAAAAAGAAACAAATTTTCCTTTGTTTAATTTTCTTCTTAGGGACATCATCCTATTCTCAGCAAGGCTATGGTTGTGAATCAAAATTGTATAGCCTTGACCATGGCCATGAGAAACCACAAGACAAAAAAAAGAGAACCTCTGGCCTTGCTACCCTCAAAAAGAAGTTTATTAAGCGTCGAAAATCTAATAGGTCTGCTGATCACGCCAAGCAGATGCGAGAACTCCTCTCTGGGTGGGATGTTAGAGATGTCAATGCATTAGTGGAGGAATATGAGGGAACTTCAGCCTTAAAGGAGCTTTCTCTGCAAGCCAGTTTGGCTAGACCAGAAGCCAGGACATTGCAGAAAGATATGGCTGATCTTTATGAGTACAAGTATTGTACTGATGTAGACTTAATATTTCAAGAAACTTGTTTTCCTGTACATCGTGCCATTTTGGCAGCAAGATGTCCATTTTTTAAAACACTGCTTTCTTCCTCACCTGAGTATGGGGCAGAGATAATAATGGACATCAATACAGCTGGTATTGATATGCCCATGTTTTCTGCTTTGTTACACTACCTTTATACAGGAGAATTTGGAATGGAGGACTCAAGGTTCCAAAATGTCGATATCCTTGTTCAGCTTAGTGAAGAATTTGGAACACCAAATTCCCTTGATGTAGATATGCGTGGACTTTTTGATTACATGTGTTATTATGATGTCGTCCTTAGTTTTTCTTCAGACTCTGAACTGGTTGAAGCTTTTGGTGGAAATCAGAACTGTTTAGATGAAGAGCTCAAAGCCCACAAGGCTATTATTTCTGCACGGTCCCCATTTTTTCGAAATTTATTACAAAGGAGGATACGGACTGGTGAAGAAATCACAGACCGAACTTTGAGGACTCCCACAAGAATTATATTAGATGAGTCCATTATACCAAAAAAATATGCAAAAGTGATATTACACTGTATGTATACCGACGTGGTGGACCTCTCTGTTTTGCACTGTAGCCCCTCTGTGGGGAGTCTCAGTGAAGTTCAGGCTCTCGTCGCAGGGAAGCCAAACATGACCAGGGCAGAAGAAGCCATGGAACTTTACCACATAGCACTGTTCTTGGAATTTAACATGCTTGCACAAGGTATGAGGTTCTGGTTTTTAATTTTGATTTCTAGAATTACGTATTTGTCTTCCAAATGAAAACACATTTAGTATGTTCTATGATTTCAGTGTTTGGGATATGACAGAATCAGTTTGTCTGAACCTACGATTATGACATCTGAGACAAATTGAGGGTCAATATTAATGTGGTTCTTTAATATTAAAATCAAGCATTCAGTACTAGTGACTAAGAGCATTAGATAAGACTTGAAGCTCTTTCTTCCCTAATGTAAGATGATAGGTGTGGGAATATGTAATTACCCACCTACATTCCTGTCTCCACCCAAGCTTTGAACTAGCCCAGTTTCCCAGATTTCAAGGTTAGATTCTCATGTTCACATTCAGGGTCTTGTTGGTGCTTGAATGTTTGGAATAAGAATAAAAATTCATTACAAAAATGAAGATAGTCGCATTTGGATACAAATTTATTTGAATCAGAATTGGGCAGGGCTTCTGATTTAAATTTTAAAATATTCTGTATCTTATTTTTAGGTTTAACTTGTACATCAAGCAACAGCCTACAGCATGTAAGGCACAGTTAGTACTAGACTCATGTGCCTTCTTCATTTAAACTATTAAAATTGGGACAGCACATTTTTTCTGTTATAGGCAAATGAATTTATGAAAGTTATATTAAAAGAGGTATATGTCTGTTGGTAAATGATAGAATCTTAACATTTCATATCTGGAAAGAGACCTTCTGTGGGAGAGCAAAGGAAGTTTAGTGTCTTGACAGAATGCATACTTGGCCATATATTAAAAGAAAACAAGCTATATGACAGATTTCTTGAGAAATTTATCTTAGCTAATGCATATTAGCTAAGAGAACATTAGAAGTTGCCAATTAGAGGATGTTAATGGTTTGAGTAAAAGACATGAATTTAAATAAGGAAAGGTAAGCACATTTTTCTAACTTACATAGTTAAGTCAACCAATTAATAGGGCTTTGAGAAATTGAAAAATAAAATAGCCCCAGTTAAAGAACAGTATCAGTGATAAAGTGGGAATAGTTATACATAAGAAGGCATTAATAAACATGAGTGAAAAAACATTGAGATTTGCTTTACATGAAAAATCCTTTAAAATCTTACTTTACCATTATCTTTTTAGTAATAGACTAGTTTTACTTTATTACCACAATCAAAATGTCACAAAAATATTTTATTTAAAATGAGAATCATTATATTATTAATAGTAGACTATTTAGATGTCAAACTATAGGAAAAATATGTTTTCAAAAATAACCTGGTAGTTTTCATTCATTTATTCTGTAAAACCAGATTTGTCAGAAAATGCCTCTATAGAAAAATTTGAAGTTTGCAATATTACCAAAAGGGTGTAATAATCTTTATTTTCTCAAATTGTTTTTATTTTTGAAGTGTTTAAGTAATAAGAAACCAAAGTATATAGTATATACTTCGCATGGCAAAGCATCCCTTAATGTAGTATTTTTTTTTTTTTTAAGTTTTGAATGAAAAGTAAAATTGTGAGCTAGCTCTTGGATCTGTGGTAATATTTGATTACCTATCTGGAGTTCTTTTATCTTCTTAATTGAGGGTTTGTTTCGTTTTGGTTTGGTTTTTCTTTTTTGTTTTTGTCTTTTAACTAGAAATTGTTTCTATTCAGTATATTTAAAGATATAAGGGTACAATGGTCCACACCTATAATCCCAGCACTTTGGAAGACTGAGGCAGGAGGATCACCTGAGCCCAGGATTTTGAGGCTATAGTGAGCTATGGTTGTGCCACTGTACTCTAACTTGGATGACAGAGTGAAACCCTGTCTCTTCCAGGTGGGAGGGAATATCAAACAACACTCCTTGCATTACCTTAGTCTGGTTACTTAAAATAAGCAAAAAAGGCCAGGCGCGGTGGCTCACGCCTGTAATCCTAGCACTCTGGGAGGCCAAGGTAGGAGGATCGCTTGAGCTCAGGAGTTCGAGAGCAGCCTGAGCAAGAGCGAGACCCCGTCTCTACTAAAAATAGAAAGAAATGATCTGGACAACTAAAAAAATATATAGAAAAAATTAGCGGGACATCGTGGCACATGCCTGTAGTCCCAGCTACCCGGGAGGCTGAGGCAGTAGGATCGCTTGAGCCCAAGAGTTTGAGGTTGCTGTGAGCTAGGCTGACGCCACGGCACTCACTCTAGCCAGGGCAACAGGGTGAGACTCTGTCTCAAAAAAAAAAAAAAAAGTGAACAAATATTTCCTCCAATTTGGGTATACATGGTCTTCTGTTTCCTTTTAATACAATTTGGATTATTTTGGGGGTTTTGTGTGTGTGGGTGGGTGCGCTCGCACACGCGCTCCAGGTGGGCTGTATCTTTCCTCCATACCCATGATAATATTCATATTAGGATTTGTAATAGATTATAACTTTAACACAATTTTTCTCTCGTTTCCATGGGAGGGATTTTGTATTGTAAAGCTTAAGAGCTCAGGTTATATAACCAGACAGACTGGGTTTGAATCCTTTTCTACCATGTCTTAACTTGTTTGTCCTTAAGCAAGTCACATAACCTCTCTAAGCCTCTGTTTTCTCATTTGCAAAATAAGATAGTAAACCCTGTAAGGTAGGATTATGAGGATTAAAAGAAATAATATATGTTAAATGATCTGAATAGCACCTGATACATAGTAAGCATTCAATAAACGTTAGCTGCTGCCCAGGCGCGGTGGCTCACGCCTGTAATCCTAGCACTCTGGGAGGCC
>RJWJ010048691.1:0-10511 GCA_004363605.1 Indri indri | reverse complement strand
GGGAGTTTAGTTATTAAAATGAGTGTGTCACATGCCTGCTGAGTGTTGCTTCATTTGTTCACTAGTCCAAAATTAAGGCTATAACTTAATATAATAAATTACCTCTAAGTTTAATTAACTGGTTTGTCAGTCTAACTAGTGGCTTTGACGTCCTCTGCTGAACATGCTTACTAATCCTGCAGAACGCTGAGAGTCTGAGGCCATTGGATACTTGTCTGAGAGCTTCTGCTCCTGACAGTAGAGTTGCTGTTATCACATCAGTTTCCTTGTGTATCTAACTTATTTATGCCACTTTCAATTGTTATTTTGATTCTGCAGTTCAGTTATTACTGTGAATTGGTAAAAATTGAGTCCAAAGAGAAGGAGATTTTCATTCATAAAAATTCAGTTCAGTGTTTTTGAAAGATTAAAATTTACTTTAAAAACTTGCTGGAAAAATTGTATGGGCTAGGCAACTGAAAATAAAAAAGGTAAAAAAATTTCCTAAAATTTTAATCAAATTCTGCGCCCAGATTGCTCTGCAAATATGTCCCATTTGAGAGGTACTTAGAAGAACTGGCATTGAAAATCTTAAAGAAAATGTGGTTTTTGCAAGAAATATAACACATAACTCCAATCACTTACCCCATTCTTAGAGAAAAGGTCTTGGCCTGACACTGAAAGACTGGCATGTTTACGTGTTTTGATCAAAATAAAAAAAGTTTATATCGGAGTTCTACCTAGTACAATAAGACAGGAAAAGGGAATAAATGTTGGGCATATTAGAAAGGAAGAAATAAAACTGTCTTTATTTACACAGTACATTATTGTATAAGTAGAAAATCCCAACAAATCAACAACAACAAAAACTGTTGGAACTAATAAGTGAGTATAGCAAGGTCTCAGGATACAAGGTAAATATACAACAAACAGTCCATTTCTATACTGTGTAGCAGTAAAAAGCAAGTGGAATTTGAAATTTATAAAAATACAATTTACAACAGCACCAAAAATAATGAAGTACTTAAGTATAAATCTAACAAAATATGTGTGGGATCTATATGTGGAAAACTACAAAATGCTGATGAAAGAAAACAAAGAATATCCACATAAATGGACACAGATAGTGCATGTTCATGGATTGGAGGACTCAATATTGTTAAGTTGTCATTTAGTCCTAACTTGATCTACAGATTCAATTTCAATACCAATTAAAATTCCAGCAGGCTATTTTGTAGATATTGACAAAGTGGTTCTAAAGTTTTTATGTGAAAACGGAGACCTAGAATAACAAACACAATACTGAAGAAAAGAAACAAAATTGGAGGACTCGCACTACCCGACTTTAAGACTTACTATTAGGCTGTGCTATTCAAGATACTGTGGTTGACTTGCACAAAGATAACCAGCTGATCTTTGACAAAGGAGCAAAGTCAAATGAGTGAAGAAAGGACAGTCTTTTCAACAAATGACGCTGGAACAATTGGTCATTCATATGCAACATGTATACCTAGACACAGAACTTGCACCTTTCAAAAAAATTAACTCACAATGGATCATAGACATAAATGTAAAATGCAGAGCTATAAAACTTTTAGAAGAAAACAAAGAAAATCTAGATGACTGTGGATTTAATGATGAATTTTTAGATACAAAACCAAAGGCACAATCTTGAATAAAAAAGTTGATAGCTTGGACTTTATTAAAATTGAAAACTCAGTGAGATCACTATTAAAAGAATAGAAAAATAAGCCATACACTGGGAGAAAATATATGCTGAAAATATATCCGGTAAAGGACTTTTATGCAACATATATTATACAAAGATTTTTTAAAACTCACAATAAAAACAATTAAAAAATGGGCAAAGAATATGAACAGACACTTCATCATGGATGATATACAGATGACAAGTAAGCATATGAAAGACTCTCGATGTGCTTTGTTATTAGGGAATTGCAAACTAAAACAATTGGAAGATACCACTACACACATATTAGAATGTGGAAAATCCAAAAAATCTGACAATACCACTTGCTAGTGAGTTGCAGAGGAACAGGAATGCTCATTCATAGCTGAAGAGAATACAAAAGTGTACAGACACTTTGGAAGCCAGCCTTCTTACAAAGCTAAATATAGTTTTATCATATGATGCAGCAATTGAACTCCTAGGTATTTACCCAACAGATTTGAAAACTTATTTCTACACAGAAACCTGTATGCGAATGTTTATAGCAACTTTATTTATAATCACAAAAAACTGGAAGCATACCAGCTGATCTTCAATAGGTGAACAGATAAACAAACCATGGTATATCCCTACAATGAAATATTAGTCAGTGATTAAAAAAAAAATTGAGTTACTAACCCATGAAAACATATGGATGATTCTTAGAAGCATATTGCTAAGTGAAAGAAGCCAGTCTAAACAGCCACACTTTTTATTATTCTAATTATGTGACATTCTGAAAAAGACAAAACTATAGAGACAGTAAAAAAGATCAGTGGTTGCCAAGGGTTTGGGGGAAAGGAGGGTTCGAGTAGTGAATCACAGGAGATATTTTAGGGCAGTGAAACTATTTCATGTGATACTGTAATGGTGGATACATGATATAATGCATTTGGTAAAGTCCATACTATTTTGCAGCATGAAGAGTGAATCTTTCTGTATGTAAAATTTTTAAAAAATAATTAAAGAGGTTGGGGGATTTCAGGATGGAATACAGAATATGACAAAGTAATCTAACTGTTAAAAAAATATTTGAAACAATAGTCCCAGCTACTCAGCAGGCTGAGGTGGGAGGATCACTTGAGCTCAGGAGTTTGAATCCAGCTTGGGCAACGTAGCAAGACCCAGTCTGTAAAACAAACAAACAAAAAATTGAACCACCTCATTGAAAGGTGAAGAGGATGGGGTGGAGGAGGGTTGCTGACCAAAGTAATTTTATACATGAGCGAAATTTGTAAAACTAAATGCAAGAAGCTGTATGTAAGCACTGTACTCTAGAATAAAGTTGTTTTCCGTAGGAGTACAGCCTAACGATTCTTTTATCATTATACATGTATACTGTAATAGATCAATTAAGTAAATGTACAGGGTATAGTGGGAGCTATATTTCTCACTTCGACGTTGGAATTTACAGATATCCAAGGGAGGAGGCTAGAATGATCCGTTTGGTAATGAATTAGAATTGAAGACATTAGTATGAACTCATGTTTAGCATAATATAGATGGCTGCACATACAAATATTTATAGATATAGGGATATATACAAGTTAGTATACACATATATATTTTCTTGCTCTCCCAGCTGAGAGGGCCTAGAAGCAGAACCCTGGTAGCGATGAGCAGGCTTAGAAAACAGATCTTGGTTTCTAACACCATTTTTTGATGAAAGCAAAGAATCAAGGCTTCTTGGAGAACTGACTGATTCTAGAACCTGGGCACAGAATATACAACATGAGCCTGGAGCATCTTGTAGTGCCAGAAAATAAGGAAATACTTAGAAACAAAATTAAAAAATAAACCAACAAAAAACCAAAACAAACCCTTGATGATGGGATATGTCAAAAGGACACAGGATCCAACTGAAAGAGCTTCCAGGGGTCAAAGCTGGAACAATGTAGCAACAAAATCAATTAGTATTAGATTATGAGCCAAAGTGTAAAATAAATATTCATGAGTCCTCATTGTTATAAATTGTTGAATCAACAGATCTCCCATGTAGAAGAATTCCAAATGATTTATATCCATTCTCCACCTTCAAGGAGGGGGAACATAGCTTAAGCATAGGCTGTACAGAGTGACTTCCTTCCAAAGAATACTGTATGGAAAAGCAAAAAAATGAATTTACAGTGGACAAATCTGGCAGAAACTGTCTCATCCAGATGAGCGATGTTAAAATTAACAGTGAAGTCATGCAGATTTTTTATATCCGTCATATAATAGGATGAAAATGGCATTTTGTCTGTGTAATATTATTTCCCCCAAAACATAATCCCAGTTTGATTATGAGAAAAACATCAGACACATTCCACTTGAGGGACATTCTACAAAAACTTGACCAGTAGTCTTCAAAGTTGCTACAGTCATGAAAAACAAAGAATGTCTGAGAAATCGCCGTAGCCAAGAGGAGCCCACGGAGACGTGACGACCACATGCAATGTGTATCCCGGATGGGATCCTGGGAGGGAAAAGGGACATTAGGGAAAAACTAAAGAAATCTGAACAAAGTATGGGCTTTAGTTAATAATGATGTGTCAATATTGGCTTATTGATAATAACAAATACACCATACTGATGTAAGATGCTAAAAATAGGGGAAATCAGGTGTGGGGGGGGACTCCCTTATCTTCACGAGTTTCTGTAAATTTTAAACTGCTCTAAAATAAAAAGTTTATTTAAAAATGTGTAAGTTGTGTGTGTGTGTGTGTGTGTGTGTGTGTGTGTGTGATGTATAATGCTGTACGTCTCAGATGCAGATGTCTCTTTTGAACTGGCCACATCAGGCCTAATGGCATCAGATAAGAGGCCCTCTCTTGAAATCTCCATCATTAATTCTGTGCCAGGAACTCTACCAGATGCCTGACTTTTATTATCTCATCCGATCCCCACCATGACCCCATAGTGATAGTGTTTTTCTTTCAATCTATGGATAAGGAGTCTGATGCTGAGAGAAAATGGAGGATTTGTCAGAATCCTGTATCTAGTAAGTAAGATTTGAGTGTAAAAGAAATCATATGTGGACTTCTTCTTTTTATATTTCCTTATCACATTGTTAGATATAGGAGGCCTTTAATACCATGTTGTTAGCTAGAATTAAATCATTTTTATTGCTTGATTTTCAAAATTTATTTTTCATCCCTTCGGGCCTCCATTTCATAGTTCAGTGTATCTTTAAAACCGAACTCAAAGTAATTTAAGTATCTCAGATATTCCTAGAGTTATCTCCCCACAATCTAAGTGATGTCTTTTATTCAGTTTAGTATTGAGCATTTAGTATTGAGTATTACATTTAGGATTTAGCATTACAATTTAAATCCAGTATTATTTACAACCTTTCAAAAAAGAATTGAAGATACCCTGGAAATAAAAAATACAGTACAATTGATTTTTAAAAATCTAAACAGAATTTTGAGGAGATAAACAAATACTTTAACCATAAAAGTTAATACAGTTATTATAATTCATCATGAAAGCTGTCACTGTTTTAACTGGTGGCCCCCCCAAAACCAAGGAAATACGATTAAATTATATACCTCCTTTGAAGAGGGAACATACCAATTTCCCACAGAGGCAAAACTTGTCCTTATTCCAAATTCTGAAAAAATTTATTAGAGTATTTTAAGGAGGTAAAATGAAAGAATTGTTCACAATAGTTTCACAGCCACTATGGAAATAAAATTTATATGGTTGTTTCTCATAAAAACTAACAGATTGAAGCCATAATAATAAGAGGCAATTCAATGCACATAGTTATTTGAGATGATATCGTAATGTAGTCCGTGTATACTGTAGTGCATTCCAAATTGTAATGCACTTTGAGGATATGTTAGATAAATGAGGAAAGTATATAGATAGCCTGTTCCTAAAATTATCTTCTCTAAATATTATCTTTCTCATTTGGGCTCCAGTGGGTTGCTGGATCTCAGACAGTACAAGGTATATTCTCTAATATGTTATCTGCACTGCCCACCGATTCCTTGCACAAATATTTTTTGTCCAAGTACCTTCTGTGTCCCAAGATATCCTGGTTCATTTGACAATTGGTTACCTGCTCTCATGAGCATATATTCTAGCAAAGAAACAGAAAATAGCAATAAATCATCAGGAGACTGTTGGGCAGTAAAGGATGCTATGCAGGAAAAAATACCAGCAAATGAGAAAGAGACAGGTGTGGAGTTGAGCAGGAGGGCACTGTTTTATAGAGCACGGGAAGAGAAGGCCAGAGAGAAATGAAGAAGCCAGACAGGGAATACCTGAACAAAGATAATCTGCTCCCAGAAGAGAGAACGGAAAACGCAATGATACCATTTATTTCCTATTTGGGGTATTAATAGTCTGAATAACAACAACATTAAAATAGTGAGGTATAAATTTTAAAAGAAAAATGCTAAGGCTCACCTTGGCAATACACTGTTTAACATTATCTGGTTCAGCAAGAAGCATGTTTTTTTGCCTCTTTAGATCATGGTTATGTTATTATAATGCAGCTTTTGAAAGAGGTTTAAAAAAACAGGAGACTGTGTCCCTGAAAGATGTAAATAGACTTACATTTTTCTTGGAATAGTTTTTTTGTTTTTTTGAGACAGAGTCTTGCTTTTGTTGCCTGGGCTAGAGTGAGTGCCGTGGCATCAGCCTAGCTCACAGCAACCTCAAACACCTAGGCTCAAGTGATCCCCCTGGCTCAGCCTCCTGAGTAGCTGGGACTACAGGCATGCGCCACCATGCCCAGCTAATTTTTTCTATATATTTTTAGTTGTCCAATTAATTTTTCTTTCTATTTTATTAGAGACGGTGTCTCGCTCTTGCTCAGGCTGGTCTTGAACTCCTGAGCTTAAATGATCTGCCCGCCTCGGCCTTCCAGAGTGCTAGGATTGCAGGCGTGAGCCACTGCGCCAGGCCTCTTGGGATAGTTTTTAATAAGATGGGAAAGATTATACTAGGAATAGCCTTGCTTTTTCTAAAAAAATTGGATTGAGAGACATAAACTTGCTGTTTATTAAAAATAAAAACTTTCAAAGTAAGGAATAATACTGAAATGCAATATTGGAATAACTTAGTAAATTAATGGGCCTACCATTGTAAAAAACAAAATTCATAGTAATTTAATTTATCTACAGGGAATCATCTCTGGAAATCATGAGAGCGAGGTGAGGAAAATGATCTGGGAGCAACCAATGGTGGGGTTCAGATGTTAGCCTTCAACATTTAGATTTCTTTTTTTGTTGTTGTTGTTGTCTTGAAGTTACTGGGACTGTGCACGTCTCTCCTTTTACTTGTAATTTAACTTTTAAAGTCATATGATTGTCCAGTAGATTTATCATCTTCTACTTACTTGTAAAGCCTTCATAGGTAAGGACTGTCTCATTCACTTTTGTATCTCTGATACCTAAGCACAGTTCCAGGCCTGTAGCAGCACTCAATACATGTTTGCTGAATGCTTTAGTAAATTAATGAATGACTAGATAAATGAATGAAACTCTGCTCTGCTGGTACACATTTATAGGTCTATTTGCTGACTAGATCCACGATGTTTGTAACTCTACAATTTAACTATTTACTAGATAATTTTTTAAATTTTATGAGCTTCTTTTATTTTAATACCCCAAAGTGATAAGTTATTTAATCCTTCATTTTATTGCAACATAGGGTATATTTGGACTGTATATTAATGTTTAGAATTAAATTATTAATATTTGCATATGTTTTAAGTCATTTTAATTCCATGAGAGGTAAAATCAGAACACAACTTTT
Source organism: Indri indri (assembly GCA_004363605.1). Lineage (NCBI taxonomy): Eukaryota > Metazoa > Chordata > Mammalia > Primates > Indriidae > Indri > Indri indri. The sequence continues at coordinate 3,055 of RJWJ010048691.1, read as the reverse complement.
TCATTCACAAAATGCTTCTTTGAATATAGTAAATGTGAACTATAAAAAGAAGCATCATTTCAGTCTTCACCATGGAAAAGAATAAAATAAGACAACCTGTATTTTGGAAGCAACAAAAGATTGCATTATTATTTTCATTCTGTAGGAGCCTCATGTCACCCTGAACATCACTTTGTGTGTGTTACTTGTGTATTTGCTGTTCAAGACTAAGAGGGAAAAATGTTTAAACTGAAATGCTTCCCAATCAGTAAAATGCCTATGTTCTCCAAGATTTATGGGTGATGGACACCTGTTACCCTAGATTCCTGGCTTCAACCTGACTTCTAAGCATCATCTGAAATAAAAACAAAACAGGAATTATATATGTAATTCCTGAGTTACAGATGAGGAAACTGAGGCTAGAGATCATAGGCGAACTTTAATTGTTCGCCGTCTCTCTTTCTTCATGACGCACTGCACCACTAGCATGGAGCACAGTGTCTCCCACATACCAGCGTCCGTAAAACACTGGATAAATGAATACATGAAGCAATTTACCCTGGTAAATGACAAAGCCTATGAAGGAACCCATAGCATGTGACTCCAAACCCACTCACCTAACTCAGAAATAATGTCAGAGGGAATATGTTAAAATCCTCCCAGGGAAGTAAGTCCACAAACAGTGATCAGAGTAAGAAGGGCCTGAGGGGGAGGGTTAAGGTCTGCTGGGGGATCGGGTGTGGAGGGAAAAACAAGTCCAAGGCAGGGTAGATGGAGGCAGTAATCTAAAATCGGAGAAAAAGGAGGCAGACAAATTCTGGAGAGACAGTTGATATCTGTAAATTGTTTTTATGAGCTGTGTTGGCTTACGTTTACTGTGGTCAGGCTGATGCACTTCAAGAAGGGAAGGGATGATTCTTGACCCTCAGCCCCTGTCCCAGGAAGGGTGGGCCCAGTCAGAGCATGCCCGATTTCAGATAAAAGGTCCTAAAGTGCACTACCACATGTGTGGTGAGATTAATAGCCACCTTTTTGACTCCACCCTTTTTAGAGCTGTCCAGGGTATAGCAGGGCCTCCAGCACTGCGAAGGTGCCACATTCCAGGGAAGATCCATTAATCCCAAGATAGTCTAACAGCCATGGAAGGGGACAGGTCAAATCAGGGGCCAAGTGTACTTCTTGGGGCCCCTCCACAAACAGTGTGCTCAACAACAGCCAGCCCCAGAACACCTGACTCCCAAGGTTCACTGGACAAGAGCACCAATTTTCTCTCCCTGCCAGATCTCCTTTGGGCTTAACAGGGACTGAATTTTCTTAACCTTGTCAAGCCTGAAAATGCATGATACATGCACATAAATGTACATCACAGTGCTGTTTATGATAGCAAATAATTAGGAATGACTTAAATGTCCATAAACAAAAGAATGCTCTAATAACTTGGGATCTATCTTCATAGTGGAGTATTTACTTAAGTGGAAAATATAATGTAGTTGATGGATTCCTGATTTGGGTTGAAATCTAATTTAAGAAGAAGCTTCCTGCAAGGTTTAGAAAAAAGGATACCCACTTATCAGGATCGGGGCCAGGCAACACATTTATCATATGGTCACTTGTCTTTTGTTGTCTGCTTCTCCAAAACTACCTTTCTTTGTAGGGAATCTACTTAGGAAAAAAAATGAAAGGAAGTACGTGGTGGCAGCAGGACCTTCTGTGGGTTAAAGACAACTCCAACAGTAGAATTCTAATTTGAAATTGATGGTGGGAACTTTTTCAGTGATAATGGGGCTGTGGGACTTCAAGAAAGGGAGGCCAAAGATGAGCAAAGGAGAGCAGTAATCTTTTTGTTGCCTTCCCATATGCTCACTTCAACACCTTCATTTACAAGGAATAGTAACTTCCTGAGGATTACCAATATCATCCTCCCCTGGGCGGTTTTGGTGGGGGGTGGACAGGTGGGCATATTGGGCAGGGCTTGGCCACCAAGGCTTCCCGTTACCCTGAGAGCTGTCACAGATTAACCATACAATCAGACACAGGTCACCTTTCATTCTCTGTTTGGCTGCTGCCAGTTACCATGATGGAGCATGGAAAGCCTTAGCCAATTCCTCCCCAAGGGAGGTTCTCATTTGGAGAGTTGTATCCGCAGGTTCCTGCAGCCAAAGTGAGCTGCCCCTTCACAGGACACAGCAGCTTCTTTGCTCTCTAGCCTGTCCTGCCTTGAGGGCCCAGTGGGGGACAAGCACAGGTAAGATATCAGAGGGATTGATGGGGGCCATGAAGAGGTCTCCATAGGTACCCAGGGGCATCTCTATTATTACGTCAGAATTAAAAATGGAGAATTAGTCCTCTTGGCTGCTGTTGTAGGCTCAACATTCAGTGTCCCCTGACGCCTTCCTAGAATGGGCTCAAGGTGCCAACTTAGTCCATGCAGACACTCATGTGGGAGGAAGAATTCACTTGTGTGCTGCCACATTCCTTGCCTCCTAGCTCCATGATTATCAGCACTATGAAATCTCAGAATCTGTGGATGGTGATTTGGATCACCTCTTGGTGGACTAGGCCACCAGCCATGTTGTCCCATGTGAGTAGAATGCCTACATGTCACCCAGTGGAGTTACGGCCCTTTGATCATTTTGTAACTATGGAGCATATCAAATTTAATAAATAAAATGTTATAGATACAATTAAAACACCTTCCTGCTGTTCCTCCCAAAACCCACATTCAGTTCCCCTCCTTCTCACACCAAAGATAATAGCTGTCCTGAAACTGTAGAGTAGCTTTGCCTGGCATGTTACATACTGTAATACATATATGTACATTTATTTTAATATTTAGGTATTTAGGACTATTCTGTGTGTTGTTAAAATTTAAATCATATACTACAAACGTCCATTTGCAACTGTTTGTTTAACCCAACATTTTATTTCCAAGGTTTTCCCATTTTAAAACAGGTAATGTTTTTGATCTTTTTTTTCAGAATATTATGGGGGTACAAATGTTTAGGTTACATATATTGCCTTTGCCCCACCCAAGTCAGAGCTTCAAGCATGTCTATCCCCCAGACAGTGCTGACTG
>RJWJ010048690.1:0-10511 GCA_004363605.1 Indri indri | reverse complement strand
TATAGCACCTCCTGTTACCAAGAGATACCTTTGGGGAAAAAATGGAAAGGAGAAAAGTGGGCTTGAAGTTTGATTGGTGCCACTTCCCATGGACTGAGTTGGTTTTAGCTGGTAATCTCCAACATGGGGCGTCCTGACTTACAAACTGTATCCTGACACATCATTTCTAGAAGATTTTATTAACATATATAACCCTACCGTATCTCTTCAAGCATTTTCTTTTGGCAGCCTTGTAGAGCAAAATCAGCTTTGACTTTGATAAAGACAGCAACATTATAATAGTTTGAATTATTTTGCCACTCTTCATTGAGAATTTCTTACTAAATGGCTATAGCATAGTTCAAGGGTTTCCTTTTAATTAGCTCTCAAGTGGAAAAAACACATGTATTAAGTAAAATTGACAAAAGAAAGTCAGGTTAGGAGTCAAAAATTAAAAAGCTTATTTTATTTCATACTATGGATGTTTAAGTATGTTCCCTTAGTATCTTTTCAATACCATTCTTTTTATGTTTTTGTAAACAAAGCAGGTATAAATTCTTACTCATATCTCCTTATGGTAGAATAAGGTATTAATAAAAACAAGACATCAGATATAAAAGTATTTTAAAAATAGTGAAATTAAAAATGAAATGTTTTTAGCTGAATGCTTCATGAATATAAAGAAAATATACTACTTCTCTGGAGCTGAAAAAAAATAATCTTATTCTTCGGTTCTGTTGTCTGTTTTTCACCTGGGGAAGCATACCAAACATTGTATTTTTTTGCTCTCATATAATAATGTGAATACCATTTATTTTTCATACTTCTAATGGTCTGTCATTCCAGCTTTTTAATTTTGTTCTATTTTTAATGCATTGAACTCCTCTATCTGCCATGATACATGATGTTTTGTTGGGAATATCAGTGAATAAAAGTATAATGGGAGAGACAGACTGTCATTAAATAATTACATTTACTAATGCAGTAGCTGCCATGAAGGAAGAGGTACCTACCTCATGCTATGAGAAAGTAGAAGAGTATGCTTGACCTCATCCAATAGGATAGGGAAGGTTCCCTAGAGGAAATAATATTTAAGCACGCAAGTTCTTTTCTCCTTAATTTTGCTCCCAAGTATAAAATCCACAGTTTCTATTCCTTAGTGGTCTTAACCATGATCTTACCATCCTACCTCTCAATCCTAACGTTACGCTATTTAAAGCATTTTCATTTTTCTGAAATCTTTATTAGAAGATTAGTTTTTCTTTCTCTGCATATCTCACTCTACATTGTTTACAACAAATAAATATAGATTTTAGGCCATAAAACCATGAAAGACCCTGAATAGCAAAGCAACCTTTAGCAAAATACAAAAACAAGAAAAAACAGATCGGGAAGCATCACTTTACCAGACTTAAAGCTATACTGCATGGCTACAGTAACCAAAACAGCATGGTACTGGCACAAGAAGAGAGACATAGACCAATGGAACAGGACTGAGAACCCAGATATAAAACCGTCCTCATATTGCCATCTGATCTTTGACAAAGCAGACAAAAACATACACTGGGAAAAAGAGTCCCCATTCAATAAATGGTGCTGGGAAAATTGGGTAGCCACATATAGAAGACTGAAACAGGATCCTCACCTTTCACCTCTCACAAAAATCAACTCACGGTAGATAACAGACTTAAACCTAAGGCATGAAACTATAAGAATTCAGAAGAAAATGTTGGAAAAACTCTTCTAGACATCAGCCTGGGCAAAGAATTTATGAAGAAGATCCCCTAGGCAATCACAGCAACAACAGAAATAAATAAATGGGACCTGATTAAATTAAAGGCTTCTGCACAGCCAAGGAAACAATCAGTAGAGGGAATAGAGGACCTCCTACAGAATGGGAGAAAATATTTACATGCTATACATCTGATAAAGGGCTAGGAACTAGAATCTACAAGCAACTCAAGCAAATCAGCAAGAAAAAAATCACCTCCATTAAAAAGTGGGCAAAAGACATGAACAGAAGTGTTTCAAAAGAAGATAGACCAATGGCCAATAAGCATATGAAAAAATGCTCAATGTCTCTAATCACCAGGGATATGCAAATCAAAACCACAACGAGGTATCACCTAACTCTGCTGAGAATGGCTCTTCTCCAGAAGTCCCTAAACAACAGATGCTGGCGTGGTTGCAGAGAAAAAGGAACCCTTATGCACTGTTGGTGGGATTGCAAACTAGTACAAACCTCTGTGGAAAGTAGTATGGAGATATCTCAAAGAACTGAAAGTAGACCTATCATTTGATCCAGCAATCCCACTACTGGGTATTTTCCCAAAGGAAAAAAAGTCATTTTATCAAAAAGGCACCTGCACATAAATGTTTATTGCAGCACAATTCACAATCGCAAAGAAGGGGAATTCACTCAGGTGCCCATCAATACATGAGTGGATTGATAAAATGTTATATATAATCCATGGAGTATTACTCAGCCATCAAAAATGGTGAACCAATACCTTTTGTAATAATCTGGATGGAATTGGAGGCCATTCTTTTAAGTGAAGCATTGCAAGAATGGAAAAACAAACACCACATGTACTCACTACTAAATTGGAACTAATTGATCAACACTCAGGTGCACATATGGTAGTAAAACTCAACGTAAATCAAGCAGGTGGGACGGGAGAGGAAGGAACAGGTACATTCACACCTAAGGGTACAATGCTCACTATGGTTATGGACACACATTTATAAGTTTGACTCAAACTGTACAAAAGCAATTCATGTAAACAAAACGTTTGTACTGCCGTAATATTCTGAAATTTAAAAAAATAAAAAAAAATCAGATATTAAAAAAAAGAAACCCACAACGGGCATGATCTAATGTAATAAACTGTGGTGGGGCCTGTTTGTTCGGATTCTTCTTGGTGTCTCTGTGTCTTCTTTCCTTTCCTTTGTGTATAAGGAGGAAAAAAAAATCTTCAGTAACTCCTCAAGATTTACCAAATAGAGTACCAAAACCTTGGTCTGACCTCAGCCCCCAAAGCAGCTCCAGTTGACTTTGCAAACATTTTCATTTTCCATCTGGCTATGTATATTTGATATTTCCAAGCAGTGTCGTGTTTGCCTTCTTTCCTCCAGTCTGTTTCAGTTTAGTCATGCTCTCGTGGAAGCCTGGCATACTTGCCTGCTCCTCAATGAAGCTTGTCTTGACTGTCTTATCTGGGGAGTCATCTCTTTCTTCTAGTCTCCTATGGTACTTTAGTTCATGATTTTTAAATAATATTTCTTAATACATTTTTATTTTTAATATGTTTTATTGGATTTTATGATGACGTGAAATAAGAAAAAAGGTCCTGGACCACAGGAAGGATATATTATTGATTGTACCTGCATTTTCAAATAATTTGTTCAATAGTAAAGCCCAGAAATGACAAGCTTTCAGAGAAACTGGGGACATGATTCCTTGAATGAGAAGTGGCAAATTTTTAAGCAGAATTGGTCTAAAAGACCTAATTTCTTTAGATCTATGTTGTTAAGCTTGTTGAGGTAAAGGATACTTTGTACTTAAAAGATTTTAAAATTTTTTAATTATTATAGATACATAATGGTCGTACATGTTTGGGGGTACTTATGAAATTTTGATACAAGTATGCAATGTGTAATGATCAAATCAGGGTAATTGGGTTTTTCACCTAATGAAAAAGCAAAAGGTGAACCTGACACCCAGTTTTTAATTATTCAAGCCAATAAAGGCAGGAAATAGAATATAAAATGGAAATTAATATTAGTGTTCACCAGCACAACCAAGTTTCTAAAGTAAAAGCAATGAAGTGTTTTGAGCTTGTTTTCTTTAACTGCTCCACTATTTCTATAAGTTAAATTTATTTTTTTCAGTGCACGGGAACAGCATTCACAGCCTAAGTACATGACACATTTTTAATCAAATTTACTTATTGATCAGTGTTCCTACATTTGTTTTTATTTCTTTGTAGGTTAATTTTAATGTATGAGATTGTAAACTCATGTATATGGAAGGATAACATTAGTTCCTCAGAGAAAAAACAGATCTCAATACTGTGTAACTCTGATCTCTTCAGCTATGTAATAGAAGGTAGTAATTCATAGCATTTAAAAACATTGACTCTGGAGTTCACTGCCTGAATACAGGTGCTCCAGCACCTTTATCTATGGGACTTTTGGCTAATTACTTAACATGTATGAATCAGTTTCCTCTTTCCTCAAATGAGGATAATAACATTTACTTCATAGGATATATAAACATGAAATGAGATTATCCTTGTTAAATGCTTTGCGTAGTGCCTAACACATAATAATTGTTCTGTAAATGTTAGTAGTTTATTATTGTGATTGCCATTTAAATAAATATTTTATAAGATAGTGCTACTAATACTTAGTGAAATGGAACAAAAAGTAGTGAGAGAAAAATTAACCATATGTAAATTGTCTATAAACTGGAAACCAATCATTAATTAAATGATTGCCTTTGTTAATTCACTTTGTTTCTAAATATTAGGGCTAGCTAAACCCAGAATTTGGTTATATGTGAGGTCTTATGCTAATGAAAAAGAAATATTTTATTGAAATATCAGTGATGTTTGTGCTATGTGGAAGAAACTAGACAGAATCATTTTAGAGGGGAAAAATCAGTTGAAAACATCAGGACTATTTTAAACAAATAAGAAAAAAATGGAAGTTAGACAACAGTATGTCAACAATAACAACTAGGTCAATGAAACAGCTATATTTCTTCCCAAATCAAAACCTGGATTAATCAGTTCTTCTACCAGAGCAATGAACAGCTTGACAGCTTCTGTAGCAGAGCAGAGCCAGTTTGATAAAACTCACTAACAGTGTTTTTACTGAGAAACTCTGCTTGAAAATATTTATGTAGTTTAAAACAAATTAAAGTTTTATGAATGCATATAATTTAATATTAAAATCCATATAATTATTTTTTAAAGGAAGAATAGGCCTATTGCCATAGGAAATCTATAGTGAGGATCTCCATCAGGGGAAGATTGAGAAGGATGCTCTTTAGGAAGTGAGCTGTCTTCCTTTGCCCTGTATTTTGCCTTGAGAGGTTTGAATAGCTGCTGTCTTAAGAGTTTTTCTTTTTTTTTTTCTTTTCAAACCCACTGCTATCTAGTCAGTAATGGGTATGATGGATAGAAAATAGAGGAGTAAAAAGGATTACTTTTTATATATGAAACTGAAATTGGTTGAATTCAACAAATAGCAATTTCAATGTATAGGAAGATAAATCAACCAAAGTAAAGTTCTCTGGACATCACTTAGAAAATGGATATGGAGTCAATTGTAAAGTGGAATTCTACATTATAAATATTCTTACACTGAAATGTTTCCTACTTGATGGGAAAGGAAAGATTGTCCAATTCTGTCTGTTCTGGAAGCAACAATAAATATCTGTGTGACATCATCAGAATCCATTTCCTCTGGCATACTGCCCTTGGTTTGTGAGTAATGGTTTTTATTTCAGTAGCTATATTAGAGAAGGGAAGTTGCCCATCCTATTTTGAGTAGCTAAATGTTAAATAGAAATTTTAGTTTCATAGCTGCTGCAAATGCTCTTTTGGCCCTTGAGAATAGATTGTGTGGTGTAGTTTAACAGATTTATTATAAAGGAATAGAATTTTGATGATCATTTTGCCTTAGTTATATTATCTTACACAGAAGGAGAATGAGGTTGAGTGATTTACCTGTGGGTACACAACTAATGGCAAGTCGTTAGATGTGAAGAGCTACTTAAAGTACTATTTGCTCATTCACATGATTTCCAAAGGAATAATCCGGGACAGGAGAAACATTCATTAGGTGCCACCTTTCAAAAATTACATAGCTTTTACCTTTATACTTTTGAGATAGAATATATTTTTAAAGAAATATTTTATAGTTAATAACTTATAGGAAAAATTGAACTTGTCCCTATAGTCTCTTTTCTTTTCTTTCCTTCTTTCTTTTTTTTTTTTTTTCATTTAAGACACGGTCTCTCTCTGTCACCCTGGCTAGAGTGTAGTGGTGTCATCATAGCTCACTGCAACCTCAAACTCCTGGGCTTGAGTGATCCTCCTACCTCTGTCTCCCGAGTAGCTGGGACTACAGCTGCCTGGCACTACACCCGGCTAATTTTTCTATTTTTTATAGAGACAGGGATCTCACTCTTGCTCAGGCTGGTCTTGAGCTCCCGGTCTCAAGCGATCCTTTCACCTTGACCTTCCAAAATGCCTCATGCCTGGCCATAATCTCTTTTCTTATGTACATTCTTCAATTGCATATGCTGCTTGTATTTTTAATTTCTCTGAAAGCTTAAAAATATGAAGTGGTACTTTGAAGATTACCTCAGTAATAAAAAATGGAGTTCAGAAAAGAAGGATACATATGCAAAGTGTGATACCCAAGTGCAAAAGGAATAAAATAAGCTACCACAAATGCGCCAATTGATAACATTTATAATCATATAATAAGTTACGGGGAGCCTTATTAAGATAGATAATGTTATTTTAATAAAAATTATAAGTATTTTAATATTTTAACTTAAAAGAATATAAAATGAAAGGAAAATTCCACGTAAAACGAAATGGATTCTCAATTTTATTCATAATATCCAAGGATTTAAACAGTCACTTTGAGGCATTTTACCCACTGCAAAGAAGGAATTAGTCCAATTCTTTTTTTTCTCTCAATTTTTTCTGAGGAAGTGACAAATAAGGGTGCCTATTTCTAAACATTTTGGATGAAAAACATATATGCTGTTATGAATTTGATTATATTGTGCTAAACAAGAAGAAAAAGTAGATAAATTTTACTATCTCAAAATTAAAGTTCCAATATAATAAAGGATACTACATACAAAGCTAAAGGCCAAGTTAATCTGAAAGAAAACTACATATTTAACAGACAAATAGAAAGAAATCTTACAAATCAGTAAGAAAAATACAAACATGCCAATGGAAAAATGGGTGACTGGTAAATGAACTTAAAGAAGAGAAAATATAAACCATTAAAATTAATGCCCTAATGGTACTCAGGGAAATGCATGAAATAAGAATGAGAGTAACCTAACCCTTCATTTATTCACCGACAAAAATTTAAGAATTTTGATGACATCACGCATTAGAGAAGATAAGATGATAGCGGTGGAGTAGGAACTATCTATATAGTGGGTGCAAGTGTAAGTTAGTACAATCTCTTTGGAAATGTAGTATGCGTATACACCTATACAAATACACACATACATAGAGTCAGAAACGCCTGCCAGTAAGCCCAAGGAGATATGTGTAAATATATTCACTGTAGCATTGTTTGTTATAAGGAAAAACAAAAACAACTTAAACAGACAATTATGGTATACTAGTAGGATAGATATAGCTAAAAATTAAAAATAATGACCTGTATATATATATATGCATGTATCAACATGGACAGGTCCCCCAAGCATAATTTTGAGTGATAAAGCAACATTCTTATAGGATATAACATATTATAAACAAAATAATTCTGTATATATTGGTTATGGAACCTATAATAAATGATTAAATAATGATTGAATGATTAAAGCATGGGCTAGAAGAATACACAGCAAATTTAGGAAGGGATGAATATAAATGGGGAGAATAAAAGTAAAAAATTGAAAACCCATATGCAGAATGATAAATAAAAAAACATTTTAATGACTGCAGGACTGGCAGTGAGAAGAACTGAGTTTAGATCTTGTTCTGCTACTAACTTAACTTTGTCCTTATACTGTCCTGACCTCAGTTTCCCATTTATAAAATCAGACAGTTTTATTAGACCATCCCAAATGTTTCTTCCACACTTAAAAATTCTTTAAGTTTTGTGGCTGTATGATAATTGGCCTATCTTGTAAATAAGCTTTGCCTCAGTTTCCTCATCTGTAAAATGGGGATTAAGTAGTGCCTACTTAATAGGGCTGTATTAAGGCATATATAACATAATCCACGTACAGCACTTAGCTTTGTGCCTGACAGCTGTTATCATTTAATACATTTTAGCTACTAAGGCTGTGACTTTAAAGTTTAAATTCACGGAACAGGTGAATTATGGGATACTTTAGTCATAAAGAATATTTTCCTTCTTAGAATCTTCTTTTAGATAGTAAGTTTATCTAGTATATTACAATATTCTTGGTATCTTTATGACTCCCAGTTGTGCTATATGTGATTTTTTTCTAAGTATTGAGTAGAAGATAGACTCTGTCTACTTGAACCACACCCTTTATTTAGACTGCTGATTGTTTCGATGAAATACACACACAAACACACAGACACACACGTAAATACATACACATACATTTGAGGAAACACAAAGTACCTCCAGGGTAGACCTGCCTTAATTCTTAGATATAATTCAGTAAAATATAGATTTCTTAAATGAGAAGATTTGACAATGTGCATAATTTAATTGTACAAAGACAAACTCCACTCTGAATGTCTTCTTGGCAAACGAAGGCCCATTAAGCTATGTTTCAATACACATTCTGGGGTGGAGGGTGGGAGGGAGGGAGGGACAATTTGTAGTACACTGTATCTACTTTATGGCTACTGATTTTAAACAAATTTCAGATTACCCTTATTGTCTAATCATATGTTTGGGAGGATGGGCTATTTATGAGATGTTAGCTTTCCAGATGCTCGAACAATGTGCTTTAAATGCTATATTCATAAACCAGCCCCCAAAATGCAGCAGATTAGCTGTTTCTAATCTTTGAATTCAGAACAAATGTTAGAAAAAGGAACACTTGCAGAGCTGTGTAGTCTCTATTACCTCATTAAAATGTATTTATAAATGAAGTAGACAGAGGAGCAAATGTCTGCACAAAACATTGCTACTTCATTAATATTTTTTTATTACAAAAGCACTTTCTATGAAATCTGTCAGCCTAGAGGAAATAAGTGAATCAGTTGTCTTTCATTTTTATGTTTTGTTTATTTTCCCTGATGTGCAAATGAAAGTTTAAAAGAAATATTTTAGCAGTAAATATGAACTTAGTGAAATAAAAATAAGAAGTAGGATGTGACTAGGAACATCTGGTTCGAAGTATGCATAATGCCAGGATTTAAGTGGGGAAGTTCAACTTGCACAGGTTCTATTTTTCTTAAATGTGAGGTTTCTGTGTTAGTGGAGAAGTACTATGTTATCATGGGCTTCATGCCTAGGGGTACTTCCTTAAAAAATGGTTTCCTATTATATCAAGAGTAGCTATAAACAAACAAACATACAACAAAACAAACCTTTTTATTTCCTCCACATTAGAAATTTTGTTTTAAATACTCATGGTTTAAAAAGCACATCATTAAAAAGACGGTTAAAAAAGGTAAAAATTAAAAGCACACGGTGACGCTCTTTTCTATTAAGTTTGTATAAGGCAGTTTATTTTATATCCTACTTAAGGAAGTTCTGGTGCTGAAATACCCAAAAGATGTTGTAATGGATTTTACTTCTTTTAATGATGGACCTAGTCCAATATCTATTGCTGTTTAACAGGTCACCCTAAAACTTATTGACATAAGTTATTTTTATAAGTTATAAATTATTTTTAAATTATGCTCATGGATTTTGTAGGTCAGGAATTAGGGTACAGAGTGCTTTTTAGTCTCTATTCCATGATCCCTGGGGTCTCAGCTAGAAAGACTTGAGTGGGTGGGGTGGAATCATCTGAAGGGTTTTTCACTGCCATATATGGCTTGTGGGCAGGGGTGGTTGAAGACCGGGGTCTGCTGGGACCATCGACTGAACTGCCCATCTATGTCCTCACAGTGTGGCCTAGGCTTCTCACAACATGGCAGCTGGTTTCCAAGAGGGATCCCCTAAAAGAAAGCTTCTCGAGAGAGAGAGTTGCAAGAGATGCAGGAGAAATTTCCATTGTTTCTTAAGGACTAGCCTAGGAAGTTACATACTGTTATTTCTACTACATTCTATTGGTTCATGCAATTACAAGCCTGTCCAGGTTTCAGGGAAAGCGATACACACCTCACCTCTCAATGAAGGAGCATTGAAAAATGTGCAGCCACTTTTAAAACCCCCACAGATGGTTTCAAGGTGTTTATATCTAATTTAGTACAGTTTTGTTTGGTCCTATCTCTGATCGATATTTATATGATGAAGCGTATGAGTCTATGTGTGTGTGTTTTAAACATCTGGGATCAGTATTATTCTTTTATCTATTGAATTTCTTTAAGGGTATATAAATTCAGAGATACAGGACTTTTTTGTTCCCCCTAAAGATCCAGGGACTAGCAAGGCCACGTGTTAGTCAAGGAGAATAAAATCATAAATGTGACTTGTTACTACTATTAGGTCAGAGAATTTCAAGGATGAAACTGGAGTGAGAGAAAAAGATAGAGAATAGAATAAGGGAGGAATAGAAGAGTATCAAAGCAGAATGAGAAGAAAAGGGGAAAACAAAAGGAGGCCAAGGAAACGGGGTGGAAAAGATATGAGAGGAGGAGATATCATGGGAGGAAGAGAGAGACCAA